>JAPMAE010000088.1:2824-27133 GCA_036584705.1 Rhyacophila sp. 25_7 | reverse complement strand
ATCTTTTAACAGGATTTATATCATGTGATAATACGGTCCCGATTTCTTTAAATACATACATACATATATTAGAAAAAATATTTAAAACTTTGGTATTATTTCAATAAATTTGTTATAGATATGCCGATTAACGAATTGGAAACTGGGCTCTTCAGTATTGAAAAATAATAACAAGAACTCACAATACGTGTGGAAATATTATTTTATATACTCGTATGTCTTAGATATCTCGGCGATCCTTATTGTGGAGACAAATACGATAATCATCGAAACGGAAATAGTTTATTCTAACTTCACCTACGTAACCCTTATTACAGGGTTTCCCAAAATTTTTCTGCAATTTTCGCAAACCCGGAAATTTTAACTGAACACTTAGCTTATTTTTTAGGATGGGCAATTCTTACTAGTAAAAAGAGTAGAGAAAATCTTTAAATGTGTTGCAGTGTATAAAACCTTGCCAAATTGTCGCAGAACACCTATTCAGGTTCAGCCAACACTGGTGTTCCGCGGAACATAGTTTGGGAAAACTTGTCTTATTAGGTTAGCAATGACCTGTAATTGAAAGCTAGGCTTGATTGTTTTGTTTAATAACAATGTTGATTAACTGTTGATCATTAAAACTGAAAAAATACTGTAGCTCTGTTTATTATAGGTAAGTATCATTTAATTAGTTTTCCAGCCATTAAATGTTCCGTGCCTTCTTTACGCGAGTCACTTCATCCATATATAAAACGCATTTATATAACTTCAATATGTAATATATTGCAAAATATGTGTAGTAAAAATACATGTACCTACTCGAAAGTATCGACTTTATTCCGGGAATCAGCGACACATCTTATCGAGTTGTACGTACCAGTTGATATAAAAAATAACGATACAGCCGTAATGTCATCTTCAAATTTATTCTGGTTTGTTTATTTTTGTCACAATATTATTATTTACCAGAGATAATAAAGCGAGCGCCGCAGAATATTGTTGATTTAAAAAAATATAATTATTTCACTACGAAACATCAATAATACTCAGGAGATGATTATCCAGTGTTAGAATATATGCGATTATATTGTATTAGTAAATAATCATAGCCATTGTCCCTGCTATTATTGTTATGGTGCTACGGTCCATTCAAATTCATGGTCGACTGCACAATCATCTAACAGAGTTCTATGTTCTACTTCTCTATTTTTCCTTCAAGTCGTTCTGCATTTCTCAAGTAACGGATAATAATCCGTTCACATTTTCCGGTCACTTCTCAAGAACCGAGCGCTTTAAAGGGCTCCTTCGAATATATATCGACCGTGTTTAGGTAAAACGGAGTAACCCTCACAGAAAAAAAATACAGGAGGCACTAAAAACGTGTTTTAATGATTTTTAGTTAGTCACATTAACACAAATTTGAAGTGTATGATGACCAATAAATTAGTGTTACATTTTCCTGATATGATAATTAAGAAAGTTATTTATGAAAAATCATTATAATTGGCGTTTAATGCTTTTTTACTTTCCATACAAACTTAGTAGATCGTTCATTTTTAAAAATCTAAAGCTAAATTTTGATAATAATTAGGCATTTTTGGTTTAATTCTTTTTGACAGTACGTGCATTTAGTTGTGTACATCGTGATTCTCAAATAAAAGCATTTTTCGAAAAACTGAGGGTTACCTCCTTTTACCAAAACAGGGTCGATATTTTTAGAGCTACAAATATATTGCATCTAACAACGTTTCCCTGTTACCTGTGTCATCTTAAACACAAATCAAAACCTTCAAATATTTCTTTCTTCAATTATTACGTATACGGAATATAGAGAAAAGTGTTATGTCAACTCTTGTATATTACTTGCATTCATCAAACAAATTTGTCTCGTACGAGTACCTATACAGGTGCATTTACATATTTTATTTTGAATAATAAATGTTAATGTACTTTTTTAAATGCGTGAAATTAAATAAAATTCAGCAAATAGGCATATTTGCATGCTTGATAATCTTTATTTTCCATAAACATTTTTTTTATTGCAATATTGTCCTGTGTAAATTAAGTGTTATTAAGTCACTAAACCTTCTAAAACAATCGCCATTATAAAAAAGTCACAGCTTAGTGGCAATCTGCCTTAAAATTTTCCTAAAGATGTTCAATTCATATTTGAAGATCCATGAACACGGAATTATCTCCGTTGATTTAACATATCAAATGGTTACTTCAAAACGATACCACAAGACGATACACTTGATCCAATTACATTGAATAGATATTCTTACGTAAGATATGTAGATATGAAAACGTCAGTCCGTATGCTTACAGTTAATCATCACCAATAATTGTGGGCACTCTGAAGTGATCAATGAAAAATTCTTCTAACACGTGATAAATAAAACATTTATCTATCTGTCTGTAAAAAAAACAAAAGAATTCATTACGTGTACTTTAACTTCCCTGATAAAAAATAAAATACCTACACATCCACCTAATCGCAGCACACTCTTGCCTAAAATCACACACCAACACAGCTGCACCGGCGACTGCATATGACCTTACCCGCTGTTGCAATGTCGAGGGTGTCATTGACCAAGATGAACGCCGAACGGACGGCGGCTGGAGAGGGACAGAGACAACGATAGACGAGTAGAGGTCCACCTCACTCTTGCGAAGATGCATGTGTGCAAAAGAAAGCTATCTACTATAATACTATGCGATTGTAGCGACATAATTATTATTTGAAAATTCGCCGATTCCTCACTGCTCTGCAGCTCTGCCAAAATTGCAACTTGACAATAGTCGTAACAGTTTCTTAGAATAAATTTAATATTCAATCACCAATCTTACTTATTTATTGCCATTCAAAAAATATGTTATGACACTTTTTCACACCTATTTCAAAATGCTGTCGATATTAAGAATACCAATACAGATTAAATCTTGTTACAGCAAAATTCGAGGGACTGTAAAAATTTAGTGTTTTTTTTATCGAGGAAAGAATGTATGAATGTTATCCTCCCACATTAAATGAGAATTTATTACCACAAACAAAATCAACAGCAACACATACTGAACACACTTGCTGTTTACAATATTCAGAAATGTTTACTTTGTTAAAATAAGTTTTTTCGTTAAATTTTTGTTAAAATTTTGTCAGGTTCTACAATAATTATATTTATATCTTCTTTATAGCGGTATCTAAACTGTGTAAAAAATATTATATAATTATTGTAGAAAAAATATATTAACAACACTTTTTCATACCCGTTTTAAAATGCCCTCGATATTGAGAATAGTAATATAAAAATATACGATAATTTTATTGTTACTTATGTGTCTCTTGCAAACCGTTTTATTATATATATATATACAATATTATCTCAATATGGAATTATTGCAATTTATACCTTTATTGCGTTTTTCTAATTGATACATTTTTCATTTTAACAAAACAGTTTTATTTGTACGAGTATCTTTCCGGCTCCGACAATCTCACCCCTCTTTTCGTTGGTTGCCAACAGATCAGATCAGTACATGATTCAGATTTTAATTACATCACGACCGGTTAAATATTATATTATCATTTATCAAGAAATGGTGTCTGTTGTTCACACATTAATATCATTTCAGATAATGCGCTATTTTTAATAAATTGCATATATTCATGTCATATTATTATGCACATGTTCTGCTCAATTTTATCGTATTAGTGATAGCGAGTTTATCTACGCGGAAGTCATGGTAATAATAATTATTAATTTTAATTATTTTTATGTCTGGACGTGGTACAAACTTTGCCTTTAATCTTGTCCCGAAAACATCCGTTGTCATGTCATTTTTAAGAGTATAAATATGTAACCACGTATTGTATTGTTATTGGAATATTTGAATGGTTCCATCAATTTTAGTTGATTTTCAATGAATATTATATCAATAATAACACGATAAAGATAGATTAGAATAAAAACCGGTCAAACTAACAAAATAAATAGTTTTCAAGTACATAATATCAGTATTTTTTTAGTATTTTTTTTTTTCAACACGTACTGCTAAATTTAGTCAGATATAATCGGGCGTATATTTGAGAATCACAATGTACACAACCAAATCAGGGGTGTGTTATCAAAATAAGGCATGTCCATTTTTGGGCTGACAAGGATTATGGTTAAATATTATTGCGTCTGGCGTTTCAAACGTAGTCTTGGTTTCAAAAAATATCAGGTCCACATAGTTTCTTCTTACATCTTCATACATAGATATTTTTTAAAACCATGACTACGTTTGAAACGTCATACATAATAATATTCAATCTTAATCCTTGTCAGCCCAAAAATAGACATTACTCTTGTTTTGATAATACACTTCTGAAATATACGTTCTGTTAAAAAGAATTAAGCCGAAAATACCAAATTAGTATCGAATAGTATTTAGAAATATCTTAGTAATAAACCAGAGAATATTCAAATTTCGCATATTTTTTTACTAGTTTATCGGCATCATCTTTTTTGGGTGGCATATTGGAATAATCTGAGTGCTTAAATAAGATATAGGAAATAATTTTCTAATATTAATCTGTCTAATGAATTGGACGATCGATATATAGCTACTTTATAATATTCATCAAAGGTAATCTTAAAATCGAACAGAAAAACATCAAATTACTAATTTCGTTCGAAGTGTCGACCAATTCATTTTGAGTAAGATATACGAGTATATCTCTGCGAGTATCTACGTTGATTCTAGTGTCAATCTGAAATCACACTTTTGACAGATGGATTCTATGAAAATAACAAGTCTTAGAGAAAAATAACACAGATTATTAATACAAAGCGAATAAATATTCATAAATTTGAAAAACTAATTGACCCCTTATCGCTATTACTACCGGTCAATATGCAATCTTTTGCGTTACCGATTTGAAAAATATTATTTCAAAAGTTCAACAAAATCAATGTGACATTCACGCTTCATTTACGCATCCCTATCAAGTATCATACAATAAAAATAATAATAACTCTGACTGATAATTATTGTGGATATAATAAATAATTATATGAAATGCACCAGATGTGAATGTTTGTTTTCTGGTCCGTGAAATTTGTATCACAAACATCGAAAATATTATAAAATACTTCTGACATTTTAATAATTAAAATCATAATAATTCATTCCACCGTGTTACAACGGTTAATCTATGCGTATAACTAATAGTGTGATCCTTAAACCTAAGTCATGACAAAGAAACATTCAATATATATTTTAAAGAAATATAATAAGGTTTTATTTATCGTTCAAAATTGATATTTGCCGGGTTGTGACATTATGTCTGTCACAGAAAAGGTTATACTGGGAGTTATTATTCGTTCGTTTCGTAGATTTACAAGTACAGTGGTAAACAAACTTTTTTTACAGCGGGCAAAATTGTTTAAATTCAATAATTCGCATAGGCTGCAACAATAATATAAAAAATATATGTGTGCATATATTATTAATAGATTTGAAATTATACAGGTAGAATAATAATGTAAATATATTTTTTATCAGATGCTTAGTACTGTTTTTAGACATTGTAGTCCAGAACCCTTGGATAAACAGGCGTATACGCTATCCATTGAGGGCTGTTTTTAGATACAGAAATTGTACACAACTAAATTCAAATTTTAAAGTAATTTTAATGTTTCGATTATAAAAAAATATGATTTGGTTTTATGAATACGTTCTGGTCTGAAAATCACTGTACTAGTATATTTGTATACAGTAAAGAACTAATGGGGCCAAATTATTGAAAATCATTATCCTGTAAGTCGATATGCTATATAATACAATATTTACGTAATGCTTTACAAAATTGTTTTCCGTCTCGACGATTGAAGTTACGAATAAATATCTAAAAGTGTCAAGTTTATTAAATGTTAAAATTTGGTTTTTACGCTATTTTTATAGTAGTATCAATATCGTACGATAGTGGTACGCAACGTCTCCTTTTTGTCCTACGAAACCTGACTTGAATGTCACATGATATCAACATAACTCTATCGCATTCGACGATAATTTAAATATTGTTTTTTTCATTCATTAGTCTTACAAAAATATTTTTACTCACAATGTGCGTGTACTTGCGAATCTCTTTGTCTAAAAATAAAATAACGGTATGTATATTGAAATACTTCTTTGTAGTACCAGTTGGAAATTTTACTTTAGGAGACACTTCATAAAAAATATTAGTACAATATTGTGCACTATGATATACGTTGGATTTTGTATGGCCTAAACAACTAAAGGCACTTCCCTTAGTTGTAATAAATTTAGAAATATATTTCTGATGATAAATTTATAAAATTATCGACGTAAGAATTATTTGATTTTATTGTATCACGATTTATTAAGTACAGTAGCAAACTATAGAAAGCGATGTATTAATTTTATTGCACAAGATACTTTTGGATCTCCGCCAGTCACGAACGCGTTCTGGCATATTTTTTCACGGACGTTCATCAGATTACTATATTATATATTAAAATGATAAAATTTCTATGTTTCGCTTTCAATTCCGACCGTGATTATACACATCTTAATAATTTACAAAACGGCTTGAGTAATAAAGCTTCCACTGGCTGTATTAATTTTGATGTAAAAACTCGTTTTGTATTGTATGTATACTCGACATTAAGCAGTTAAAAGTTACTGACAACAGTGATGAGTGATTCAGGCTATCCCTGGCTCACGGTTCGTTTAATTATGGCGTTTGTTAACATAACTAAACAAAAAATGTATAAGTTATCATAATTTTTAAAATATTAGTTGAGTGCACTTTACTTGTCCAAAACAGTAAAAGTATCTTATTAAAATACATCTACATAACTATTAGCCTGCTAATACTTTATGTATGCATTTATTTTTATGTGTCAAATCTGTTTTTATATATTATAGATGCTGTAGCCTGATCGTGTTATTGAATTGTCACTTTTGTCCGCTGCCGAAAAAGATTGTGCCCTACTGGCATAGAACATTGAATATTACTCAGTTAGAAGTGTTATAGGTACGGAAGGAAGGACGATAAAACTAAGAAGCATTTTCGTATTTTTTAATCAATCAAACGCAATGTAACATTAAGCCCAGGCGCCCACTTGCGATTTATAATCGCGCGACTTTTCAGTCGCCGAAATGCGCCATACAAAAAACTGCGGCTTATCAGTCGCATATATGTGCGTTCCAATTAAAAATAATGTGTTCCATTTTGGTGACAAAACAATCGCGCAATTATAAATCGCAAGTGCGCGCCTGGGCTAATAGTGGAGTTATTATTGTTAATATTTTTTTTATTTGTCTGCAATTGGGTGGCTCTTCTCAGCATGGGACCCATTCCTGCGAGTACCTATCACTTACTTGTTGTTTGATAATTTTTTTCTACTTTCAATCCTCGATATAACGCCATTATGTTATGTTTCTCTAAGTAAAAAATAATGTTTTGTTGCATTATCAGTCATCTCCCCATCTTAATATTTTATATTCGATTGTGTTTTGCTTGATTGCATACGACGCTAGTCTTTTTATGACTCAAAAAGTCTTTTTAAAACTATATTTCTTATTGAAAAGGACTCGTTAACACTTAAATATAATGTGATTGTGTTACCTTCTTCTAAAAAATATTGAATGTCTAAGGACAATGGACGGATGTACGATTCTATGATTCGTGACATCATTCTTATCTTTATTCATCAATATTTTACTTCATTTGAGTTATATTGTATTACCACTTGATATAAACTCTGTTTGCCATTATTAAATCTAGTCACATAATCTAATACACCGAATTTACAACTAATAAGATTCTTCGTAATTTTCTTTCCAACAGATCGCGAAATTATAACTACAATTATTTATTTTTTTAGTAATAGATAACATATAATATTGTGTATTTATTGAGACGTTTCAGAAGTAATATAGTCGTAACTTCAGCCTCGCTGTATATTGTGTCATTGTGCATATTGAGTCGACTTTATTTAACATATTATTCGCCTTCCCTTAAACTCAGCTAATCTGCAGATAAATAGGTCACATATGAGTGCAGAGTATGCGAAAAACCTAAAATAAATGTTTGTTTATGTTAAAAACTTGGTTCCCGAAATCTACCGTACCTTCATCACGCGAAATGGCTTATGCATATTTTGATTGTAAATAAAATATATATATATATAAAACGAGTAAAAGAAAAGATGTCCACGGCGATTCAGTGGTTCGATCCTGTAGCTGGTCGAATGTATTGTCAGGTAGGTGTATTTGCAGTATGGACTCGAATCTAGATTGTTTCGCTAATAATCAACAAGTATTTAAAATATTCCATGACCTTTATTTTCTCAGTTGTCTATACGTGGGCATTTATGAAAATTATTGTTGTTTAAGGACTTTACTGCTTTAAATTATCCTTTTTAGGCAGATTCTGTATCTTAATTTTGATTCAAGTATGTACACAAAAAATCTCTCGGAATATGTCTAAAACGGAAGGAATGTCCAGACGATGTGCTTCCTGCCCGAGCTTTGGAAACGGAAACAGAGATGCGCGATTGACGATAAGCCTGTTAAAATTACAATATGGATGTAAAATAATAATTCATCCACTAAAATAGGACAAGGCTTTCTGGCTCGATGATACAGACGCCAGTATTTCATATTACGAAGTAATAATCTCCTGTTCAATGTAATTCGGCATCCATGGTGATTTCGATACCATTGAGAGGGAAAACGTAAACACTTCTTAAGACACATACATTATATGTGTTCCATGACCAAAAACACTTGACAAACGATGTATGCACCACCTTTTCGCTATTTTAAAATAATCACCCAGTTTATACCGGTATTTTTATATATATGCGCTAGTTATATTTAAATGTATCAATGATTTTTTTTTAATATTTTATTTTTTTTGTGTTCAGGAATATGTGCACTTGTTATTTGACGGTGGGCTGTTAAATGGTTTATTATTTTACATTTGATAATGTAATAATGCAATAAACATTTAAAAATAATACTGGTACTTATCTATACGTCAATATCAAGTTGACATTTTAGGAAACATGGTCTGAAAATTGGAGCAAATTTATTAAAACATTGCTTGGTTAGTAGTCAATGGTTAATATAAAATTTTGTTAACATTGGTAATTTAAAAATTCTTAAATATCTTACATATATTGTCTCGCAGGTTTATCTATCTATCTCAGTGTTGCCAGTAAATCTCAATCTCTTTTATTTACAAATGATAATAATAATCGAGAAATCGAAAAGCCACGAGTTGTTACAAAAAGAATGCACAGCGCAGACAAATAAAACTTGTCGGGAAGATGTGCTCAGTGCATACAACAAAACAAAACAAGATGGACACACCACCACCAGCAAGATAATGCATCCTATGCGCGGCTACACACAGCGCAAGTAGCGAAACCTAACCTATCTACTCGTACATTGCGCTGTAGTAGGGATGGCAGCATTTGATTACACTTTTACAGACTTCAATATTTAGTCATACGTGCATTAACTATGCGATTCGTTAATATGAGATATAATACGCATACAATATGGTCTGAAAGTTTACGGAAAATATGTAAGAATATTCGACTAAACAAAGAGTTCGGTATATTAGGATGCTTTTATATTTGTTGCTTTTTATTTGAGCCAGTTAAAAAACCAAGAACTATTATATAATAATTATATATATATGTACGAACACGGAAGTCGTTAGGCAATTTTCCCTCGATGTCTAGGGGACACGGAAATTCAGGTGGGGTGATTCACGTTAGCAGGTGTATGTAATGCATTTATAACTTTAAAAAAGATTTATATGAAGAAATTCCCGTAGGTTCTTAGTATACGTGATGTGGTGCCTCGGAATGAATAAGTGGACAACATCATGAGCAAAGCAGAAAGATTGAATTATACATCGAAAGTATGTGGTGTTAATTTTACGACTACGAGTAGATTGTCATATAAGAACGCAATTGGTCCAATCAGAAGTAGGTTTCTAATGCGACTGTCATTGGAAAACACTAGTCCAATTTCATCCCTTAAACCATTTTCGAATGATGTTCTTTTTTTACGAAAACTGTATTTTTATTACTGGCTTTCCACTCATGATAAATTAGGACAAGAAAATATTAATATATATTCATATACTATAATACCAAAAATATAGGCATAAAAGTATTAATAACAATATAGATATATTATTTTTGTAAGTAAAAATTCATAATCTTCATTTCTCTAAGGAAATGGAATGGCAACCCTTAAATTTGAGCAATAACACCACTAACCTAACCCATATTTATACACACTATTGTTACTGTTGCGCTTGTGGGTGTAGAAATGCTGCGTTATCCCATCTTGCGTGTGTGTGAGTGTTTTCCATCGGCGCGAATGTATGTGTGCGACTCGCTCACTCGGTCTGAAGGTCAAACGGTAGGTTGTCATTTCCTGGTCATTGCACGTTGCATTTCCTATAGGACAGTGGCACGAAACCAATTGATAATAATATAATTATCATTCAGTATCAAGTTGCCTTCTGAATGAAGATGTTGTTTATGGTACATCATATCAAGAAAACACGAATAACTATAGACTCAAGTTACGCCGTATAAAGAATGACAAAATTCTATTATGAGTACGTTCATGCTATTACCGCCTGAGTTTCATGTTTCTAATTATCACGCATTCTCCTATGTATTTCCAAGTATGAGAGATTAAAAATTCTAAAAACACTAATTTCTTTTGTTCACAAATGACAATCCGTCCTAATTGCGCGACCTCATGCAAAATTAATCTTATAGGTTCATTATTGAATAATTATTTAACTGAAAACTGTCGTCAAGCCGGATTTTGTGAACAGAATGACATTTCTAGTTATTTATTTCTTCATGTATAGTAAAATTAACTGTGTTTAGAAATAATGCCCTGTAGGTACGTTTAGTATTTTTAAATATCAATATGATTTTTTCATTGCGAAACATGAGCTTTTATAGAAATCTCATTACAAGAGATTAATATTTTCATTTACAATGAGAAAATTAATATGGTTTTATATCTCTGTTGAGGAATATACGCTTGTCTGCCGATTCCTAATGCATTTTCTCCGTCCCTTTCGCTCCTGTTAAAGTTTGAGCCGTCTAATGAGATTCAATTAGGCTGTTGTCTCTTTCGCTCTCGGAGGGACGGGTTAAGCTGTATCCCGTCATTCCAGATTCAAATTCAATTAAAACCGACTGCGGCTTCTGTGCGATAGAAAAAGATGCGTAACAAGAGTGGCCAATTTGTGTTCATTACTGATTCTTTTACCGAAACTTTTCAACTTTTTTGTCACTTCTAGTTGTTATTCGATCTCCTTGTGCAATAATAATAAATTGAAATTTTTTCCTTCCAAAAAACATATTCCTTAAATTATTGAGATCAACAATGTTTATTTCCTCTGATCGGCAATTAAGCAAGATAACGCGCATGAAAGCATTACAAAATTGATATAGATATTTTTTAGTGCTGGCAACATTCTATCTATTTAAAATATGTCAAAAGTCAGCTTTATCTTGTGCAATTATTCACAATAACAATGCTTTATGATTCGACAGTATATTTATGGAATAAATGCATTAGTTTTTGAATAAAATTTCCATGTTTTCGTATTTTTTTAAAAATATATCTTTTGCGTAACAATTTGAAAATATCTCTTCACCCACAATATTCCAGTATAATACAACTATTTGTTTTATCGGGTAATGAAGAAATTGCTCAAAGCTGTCCTCTCACGTTATATGAAAATGTTAATAATACAATTTATTGTACTAATTGTGCTTTTTACTAATGTAATGCTGAAATCGTTACTTCTTTATATTGTCAATCCTTCATGGAAGACCATTATATTGAAATAATTTCCACAATTATATATATATTTTTATTACAAGACTGTCTGTTTCATATTTTACAATATTTTCGATTGAGTCATCATTTATTATTTCAAGGACATTTTCTTATGTTCATTTTGTATGAATATTTCGTCTTGCTCTGCTGCTTACAATTTCATTACTAATTTATTAATTACTAATTGTTTTACTATATGATTAAACCTCATTAATTTTCCCTATTGTCAAATCTTAGTGAAACCCATTATATTGAAATATTTCAATAATCACACGTTTTTTTCTTATGTATTTTCAAACATTTTTTTTTAAATTTCGAGACCGGTTTTGTTTGTTACAATATTTTCAACGGAATTTGCCTTCCATGTTATATAATTTAGATCAGCAAGGATATTTGCACGGAAAGAATAAACAAATAGGGCTACGAATAATTAGGTTGCTGTCTCCATATGACATAAATTATTCATACTGTATGAATGCTGAATAGGAATTAACACAAAATCGAAAGTAATAACTTTACTTGCGACAGTATTTAATTATGTTTTTCTCTTTATTTGCAGTATCGGGTGATTCTTATGGCGGATATCTGAGCTATGGCCCTCCGGGTGGTTATGGTGGACATCATTTCACGGCACCCCCCGCTCCTGCTCCCCCACCTATGCAACATCAGAACCCTCAAGACGATCTCTCCTACATGCTAGACCTGAACTATCATAGCAGAGCTCAACAGGCTCACAAAATAAAAAAGATCAAAAAGTTAAAAAATCCGGACGCACCCACTGGAGTGAAGCGCAAGTCCAGAGAGGGTTCCACCACCTATCTTTGGGAATTCCTGCTGAAATTACTCCAAGATCGAGAATACTGCCCGCGTTACATCAAGTGGACCAATCGAGAAAAGGGAGTTTTCAAGCTCGTGGACTCGAAAGCTGTCTCTCGGCTGTGGGGCCTCCACAAAAATAAGCCGGACATGAATTACGAGACAATGGGCCGAGCTCTCCGGTATTATTACCAGAGGGGCATCCTCGCCAAGGTGGACGGCCAACGGCTAGTTTATCAGTTCGTTGATGTCCCAAAGGATATTGTGGAAATTGACTGCTCACTCGCGTGATTCGGTACAATGTGACCGTGCGTTTGGATCTCCGTTAGGCTAAGTCATTTGTCCGCGGTATATACTCGTATACTTGGATTTGTCTCGGTTAATTGTTGCTGTTGCAACTAATTTTTCTTGGCGACATTGTGTATAAGTGGTGAGTAGATAATTGTTAAATATTAAAAAAGATTCTTTATCATCCAACAAAAGAACAGACTACTTGTTGATCCTCAATTTATTCTATTGCATTCTAATTGCAAGAACATAAAATAATTTTGAATAAAAATACTTGTATCCCTTGTTTGAAAATTCAGATAAAAAGAAAAAATACATAATGTAAAATATAATTCTTTTTATCAGTTTTCATTAAAATTCGCAAATAACTCGTGATGATAACAGTGAAGCATAACTATTTACTATACGAAGGACTTCTTATCGAAATCAAATATTTTGAATTCATGTTTTGTATAAGATATATAAAATGTGTTTATTGTGTCGTCTTCATTCATATTGGTGGTATTATAAAAATGTCATGTATACACACTGTAATTAATCGAATGTTGTACAGAAATTATTGTTTAAATCATTTAAAAAAAAATGCTGTTATGTGAAAAATATCACTAAAAATTATATTTGTTCTATGACATCTATGATTAAAAAGGGTTATTAAAAGCAATAATGCCACACACCTGATATTGAACATTCGAACTATGTGAAAAAGAAATAACTAGTTTGATTTTTTATACATGAAGTATTTATCGAAATATTAAACATTTTGGCGTATATAACAAATATATATATATATACATACCGGAACATTCAGAATGCCTGTAATATAAAATGCCAGAAATTAAATAATACATCATTTCAAATAATTAAATATCAGTAATAGTACAAAAATATTTTTAGCAAAATTTAATCAGAACAATAATAATTATATTCTTCTATCTACTAAGCAATACGCAAAAAAATTAACTGTTTACAGCAGACCACTATTTCAGAGATATAATAGAATTTCATTCTTTTACTACTGACACCTACGAATGAATACCTAAAGTTATAGAATAAAAAATAATATTTTATACAAAATACTTTACGCAAAAGAACTATTGTTCCTATGTTGTATTTCGTGCATTATAAAAATTAATCTCAATGTAGTACAACTGTCAGCAGCTTTTACACATAAAAATATTTCTATCGGTACATACTAATAATACTTATCTATAGTATATTTACTTATATATTACGTATGCTAATACTCACATAAATTGTATGATAAAACATGTCATTTAAATATTATTCAATAGATATTAATGAAATCCAGGTGAAATGATGAGCATCTCATTTTGAATAACTAGAATTTTTATTACCCGAATATAAATTACCATGCATTTTTCTAGAGACATCTGTGGATGTATTTCCATACCAGATTAAAACATTTTATAATAAAAATTTCACAAAAATGACGTGATCATATTCTTGACATATTTTCGTCCAGTCAGTCCTATCGCTAGATGGAAAACTAATATGTCAATAATATGTTCAAAACGTTAATACAAAAAGTACATATAATAAATTATACAACGTTTTTCAGATATACATTAACATTTTAAAATCTCATCGCCACTCTGCGGATAGTCTGATAACATTGAAGTATTTCTTTCCTATGCATAGCTACACCGAAAAAACTATAAATAACAAAGAAAATATTATCTTGTTAAAAGAACACAAGGGTGAAATAATAAAATTTTATAAACATTTTTTTTGCAACATGAAGTGTAATTTTATAAAATGGCAATTTTTTAAGAAAGCCATTAAAATGAGGTAGCTCTTAAAATATATAAACAAATACAAATAACTCATCGCGTTGTGTTTATGTAAATAAATATATATACAGAAATTTAGGTGTAAAAGTATTAAAAATGTATATGTATTTTATGTATTCGGATTTGTGTGGAAAATGTATAGATATTGTGTTTAATCAGAGTTGTCTATTTTCAATTGTTTCCATTGACAATATTTATGCTGTTATTCTATTAGTCGCTTTCATATTATACTTTTTACAGAGACACCTATTGTAATATTCTTTATTTTTTTTTACGAGTGACCTCATTAAATAGAATTTTCATTAAAAAATATTAGTAGCACTTGATGGAGTACCTTTCTTTCTATTACTCTTGTACCGACTCGAATGTTGTAGAATTTTCTTTATTTATTTTGATTCTAAAATGAGAAACAGTAATTGATCGCATCATTTAGGATTTGCCAAAATATTGTCAAATGAAACAGATAAACACACATAAAAAGCTCACAAGTAAATCAACGAAATAGGAACATAAATACAAAGAAAAAAATAAAAAAAATACATAACGATTGGTGCTCTAAAACTTGGTAACACGAGTAGAAAGAAGAAAATATTTGCGTAAAGTTGAATATTTCCACATATTTTTAAAGGTATTCGATATAAAAAAAATATATAAACTTAGTCCATTGTTTCACTGTTAAATATAATAATATACTATTTACAAATTATTGAATAGACATTAAAGGTTAGAATTATTATACGAAAATTATAACACATACATATTATATAATATATATTATTTTTCGAAAGGCTTAACTTCACAAAGGTACGTACTACCAACGACAGAATTGACCCATTTCTGCCACCAGATAATAATGGTGTGCCCATGGTTAATGACCCGTGTGTAATTAAATGTATTATATATAAAATGTTAGACATACTTAAATCAATTGATGTCAAACTGAATGGAATTAGTCGAAATTAGAGATTATTATAAAAATAATTGGTAAAAATACGTTTTCTTTTTCAAAATTATGCATCATCCACTTTCTTACTTAAACAGACCCGTTCTATGATTTAATCTATTCATTTAATATATCAATTAATAATATTTGCAGAACTTTACTTCTACTGTTAAATTCAATTGTATTATATATCTCCTTTGACATAAAAATAATAACTTGTTCAGTACGAGGGCGCGTGTCTGTTTTCGAAAGAAAAGGATGATCTTTTTTTTGCGATTTCGGTAATGTGAAATTGAAGAAATTTAAAAACGGCAATCCTAAATAAAGTACTCTCGCGGAGGGGATGTGAACACACGTCGGCGACTTTGTGAAAAAACCTTGATGCGTTACCTGATTCATATTACTTGAGGTCCAATGTTTATAATGTTACTATATCTTTATCGTAGGGATTATTATTATCAGAGAAGAATATAAACCGTACGCGTTGAATGAAAAATTTTCACGTCGATTGTAAAACTTCGCACAGATTGTTTGTATGAAAAAAGAAACACGAGTTTACAGTTTTAAAAAGTAACACCTTTCAAATTATATTTTAAAAATATTTTTGCTTGTAACTATACTTCCGAACCTGCAAATTCATTTCGACGGAGCTGTGCGAAGCCCTATTTTTTTTTTAATAATACTAGAAACCTATTATAACGTAAAATTAGACATATGAAAATAATGCAAATATTGACTGTTTAATGTTTTGAGATACTTTTAAAAAACAAAATTACTATACATAACTCATAATATAGTTAGACGTTTATCGAGATATGTCATAGTATAGAAGTACATTCAGTTTATGTGCCCGCTCCAGAGTTAACAATAGGCCCGGATGCGTTTTGCGTTACGAGAGATTCTCATATTGTAGATAGTTAACTTATTTATTTTCATTTTGTTCTGTATGTTTTTTGTTTACTTCTAAGGCGGATGGACGGTGACCCCATTGATTGATTGATGTAGCTCAAATTTTGTAATTATTATTATAAAACATATTGTCAAGAGTGAGAAATTGTGTTTGACTATTTGAAATTTCAATGTTGACGTTTAAATATTAATGTTGGCTGTAGAGCTCACTCTGTTGTATTTTTAAATTACATTGTATTCATAAATTATGTTCACTGACATACTTAATATTTATATTATATAATGACCAGGGTTTTGCCTTTGCCAGTCTTCATTCGAGTTTATTTTGAATTGTTTTTGACCGACACTGACTTGCCAGATTGTTTCAAATGACATAAACGAAAATCAAACTTTCTCATCCGCAGAACATTGATGAACGATGAAATATTTTTAGTGACTTAATATTGCTAAAATTGAATATGTATTTCTGCCTATTTTCGAACGAAACTATTATATTGTGTCAAAAACTGTTTCAAAATAAATCCGAATAACTAAAAATATATAAATTGCGAGCAGTCAAAGAGTTACTTTCTTAGTAATTGTTATTTAATCGCATTAATTTTATTACTACGTCGACTCGAATAGAGAGCGATTCGTTTGGAAATGTTACCATAAATTTAATTTTTATTCACTTCGAGAAGACTGGAGTTTATATTGATCATTTCAATCCCCGAGTCTAATGATCTGGTTCCTTTATGCGGCTCTCTTTTTTTAGTATAAGAGATGACATGTTACATTAATAATTTCCTGTTAACAGTTTGAATGGTTAAAAAAACATTACATATTAGAATTTAATAATTTTGGGAATAATATTTTTATGGGAATACAGAGTTACGCCTCCCTCGTTATCAAATTAAACATTGCTATATTAAAATAAATTTTCATACAGATTTTGTAACCGAGATACTTTTTAATTTAACATTTCATAGTCCTTTAAAATATAATTCTCTAATTCAAATATATTTCATAAAAAATGTACTTACTTAATATAATGAACTCGAACTAAGGGTGTATGATGTGAAAAAATAAATATGAAATATTATTTAATAGTTACCAGAAAATATCAATTAAAATGTAATTTTGTAGTGTTTTCATGATTCTTTAAATTTTTCTTCAATCTTTTTTCAATATTTATCAAGTAAATAAAAATTAAATTAAATGTTAATTTGGGTCTCACACTTTTTTTTGCAATTAGTTTTTAATAAATATTTACTTTTGGTTTAAATTATACGAGGACATTTCATAAAATGATGCTATTTTAATAAATATAGTCCTCACTTTGACCACAATGGATGAAATCTATAATGATAATTCTCAACTATTGATATTTTTCCCGGAATGAGCTCGAAAAGAAGTTAGCGAGATTTTAAAGAAGATTATGAATTCCACGATTAGTATACCTTTTAAAATCATATTCATTTGGATTGAGATCGATGCGAGAGGAGAAAAATAAGGCTGATCGAATTGTTGGTGCCTGAGCTCGATTTTCCATTTGCTTACTTTTTATATTTGTATTATTGTAGAGAAATTGTAAATAAAATGACAAAAAAATAAATCAGTTTAATGATTTTCAATGCTCAAAATTCGGAAAATAGTGAATATTAAATATATATTGTATAAATTTATATACTTTCATTAAATTACAGGGCTGGGTGAAAATGTCTGTAAAATATAATCCACTCGGTAATTTTGTGCTTGAATTTAGACATTTCCTTTAATTTTGTTACTTGCATTAGAAAATTTGAACAGTTGTGAAGCAACATCCGCAACTGCTTTAATGATTTTTCTCTGACAAAATATATCTCTTTCAAGTATACGTCGATGCTATATATTTTACTTTACCGTGTTTGAAAACATTCCACGTATCATAATAATATTATAAATAGACAATGATATGCCCGAGTTTTATAGTTTCTCAAAGCATAGATAATGTTTTAATATTGTTCGTATGACTCCCGAGCAAATCGTGTATCAGATAAATCATCGTAGGTTTCATATGGTTTTAGAATTTTTCTTACTCGCTTAAAATAGTAATAATTTTCATGATTATTTTCTCTTCTATAAACACTGCAACGTGTGTAATGAAACGACAAGGCTTACCCCAGTTTTGAGATAATTTGCATTTGATAATATTCAAAGACTATGCAAATGAAAACTGCGATTGTAGTCTCCTCACTACCGACTATAAAATCAATAAAAGAAAGTGCGTCCATTGCTTGTGATAAGACTATAATAATGAAAGACGTTTTGTATTCGTAACGAAAGATATAAATATTAGTAGAGGACAGAATAGATTTTCCTACTGAATATTTTTACACCGATCTGCTTAAATTTTTAACGAGAATGCTTTTTTTAATCCGCTGAACCCTTAATTTTTAGGAATCCGAGGACAGAATAAATAAAAAAAGGTCTTCATTGTACATAAATATAAGTTAATTTTAAATGAGATTAGGTTTCTGTTTAATTTAAATAGTTTAAAAGAATAATTTTAATATTTAAGTTAATCTGTACTATTTTTTTCATTTTAAGTTTACCATAAGTTGTATTTTAGTTTGGATTCTTTTTATTGAACAATAGTGAAAAGTAGTGTAGGTTTTGTGTAAAAAATAGTTATGTATTGTATAAAAGAAAATGTACCGTAAAATGGCGTATATGATTGTAACATGTTATTAAAAATGTCTATTCTACAAATAAATGTTTTTTTTTTATTCTGTTGTATCTACAGTCTCCTTTAATATCCCTCCACTTGAAATTGCAACTTCCCAGGATCCAACTTTTGCTTCTCTCCCAAAGAATGCTTCCGATTACTTAAATTGAAGATACTTTCTGTAACTTAAAAATATATTCCCGTGGCCTCTGCGGGAAATTTTAAATAACACATATTTTTTGTTAAACATTATGAGGTCACAAGGCTTGAAAATGGATATCAAAAGACTTGTTATTTGAAAATTGTATTATTTTTAGGTACTCAAAACACTTAATGGATTTTTTCTAATAATTATCACTTAATTCAGCTTCAAGTTTTTATGGAAGTGGTAATCTCAATCGGTTAGTATTAAACCGATAAAGCTAGTTTTAGTGTATGACAATAAAAATTCATCAATCCAAATAAACTAGATAATATTCCACATCTTATGCAGTCAAATTTCTACTCGATATAATTGTGCTTTCACTTGGATATGTATGGAGAAAATCATGTGAAACTGGTAAAATTGGCTTCCCAATAATGATTGGTAATAACTGGAGGTGAAAAATAGATTATGTATCACAACATAAACAGAACAAGAACTTGGAAGCATGGAAGTGAAAGAGCAAAATCTATGGTAAAAGCTGAATTGCCCCCAACGAAAGTGTCATGTGTCCGGTGGGATTACAGATGAATTCTTTTTTTTGAGCTTCTTCCGTATGGCAAAATAAAAACTTCCGAGAAGTACTGTGAGCAACTCACCCAACTTAATTTGGAAATTCAAGCAAAACATCCAGGTTTGGTCAATCGAAAAGGTATCATCTTTCACCACCGTGTTAGACCACATGTCGCTCGACAGACACTGCAAAAACTTAGAGAGTTAAAATGGAAAACCTTCCCCAGCACCTGTCGTATTCCCCTAACCTTGCCCCTTCAGATTTGCATCTCTTCCGTTCTTTACAAAATAATTTGAATGGCAAATGATTTGTTTCCGTGGAAGAAGTAAAAAACTACCTTCAAAGGCTGTCGGGAGACAGTTTTAGAAAATGATGGGGACTACATAATTCTTTAATAGTTTTTTTTCCAAGTGAATGTGTTTTATGTAATTTTATTTCAAATCGGGCACGAATTTTTGCAATCACCCAATACTTATTTCTAAAAAGTATATTTAAAAAAAATAAGACAGGGTTTGTGCATTTCAACAGTATGACTGACAATGCTGTAAACAAAACCAGTCATGTTTTTTTTTAATGTATATTTTTTTAATATAATGGACCTTCTGCCTAGGATTGACTGTAGATAAAATTAATTACATTAAATTATTTAATGAAACTCGATATTCTAAATAAGAACATAAATTCCCCGTTCTAAACCACAAAGGAAATAAATGAAAAACAGATATAAACAATTATAAATAACTTTATTTCTCAGAATCTCCCTTACATTACAGTATTTTCAACCGAATCACCGATATTAAAGTATTATATATTGACAACTTCATTAAACATCCTATTGCAACTTGCACATTATGCAATGCTCCAAGCCATTGTTCGCAACTCAAATAGGACGGGCAGCAAATCAGCAAATTAAATGAATTCAGCGTATACAGGCATTATTGAAATTCGAGGCTTCTGACCAAAAGAAAAGAAACATGCAATGTTACAGATTAAATCATTGAAACAATATTAAAGATAAAACAAACGCATAACATGTTTTTAATTTAATTTTATACATAGTCTATATAAAAAAAAAATCATTTACGATTTTCCAAACTGCCGCAACATAGATTGATTTTGATGGAATGTAAAGGGAAAATTTCAGAATTACTTTAATATTTACACATGAAAAAAGTTGACACGGTGACATAATAAATAATACATAAAACATTAGTTTATTTTACAATACAAAGTTTGGCTAAATAACTAAAATATAAAGTTTCATAAGCTGGAATCGAATTGTCACCTCTAGTATTTTTGCCAAAGTAGCAAATGAAGCATTGTTTCAGTCCAACTGAGGTGTCGTTCTGAAGTATTGAAACCGGTGCCGGCTTCCTTATTCTCTATTAGGAGTGAATATAATTTTCGCTATCATTTTTTTCAAAGAAAATTTAAAAAACAAGTATTCATTCCTTTATTGCTATAATATGAATAGTTTCACTAGTCACCTGCCAATCGATTATTATTGTGACAGATATGTTAAAAGTCGTGTAAAAAAACAAGTCCTCAACAAATCAAAATTGTCATGTTGCTGTTTATAATTAAGACAATATTCTTATGAAGAAAATGTTGTGATTAAAATATCTTCCTTCAATGAAATGTATGAATGTAAAACTAATAAATACCATTAACCTTTCCAGAAGTGAGTTTTTATTTATGTTGTTCAATTGGGTGAAAGTATTTTCATTTATCTAGTTTCAAATTTCGATTTTTATTAAATGTATCCAATAAAGGATTTTGTTTAGAAAAATGCCCGAGCATGATTTACGCCAGTGTGCAGCAAAAAAATGAGATAAGGCGATCCAACCTCATATGCGTTCGCTGTAAAAAGGGACTACATGGACTTTGCGGGGGAAAACACAATTATGAAGTGACATAATTTTATATTTTTAATTTTTTCTGTAGTTTTAAACGTTTAGTTTTTTTATTAGAAGCATAAAATATTATTCTTTACTCGTATAATTGCAAAAAGAATTATTAAAATTGGTTGATATTTGTCCATTTTATTGTATTTTATGTAATACCATACTTTTTTTTTAATCTAATAACACAAAATATCTGTAGCAATTTACATACATACTTGCAAATTAAGCATAGCACTAAAAAGGTTAATGTATTCCTTCTTATTACGGATGAGGTAGAAAGGGCAGTTTTCTAAATCATTGAAAACTTACCGTATAACATCCATTATAAAACTCACCCTTATTTTCGTAAGCCAAAAATAAGAGAAAATAAGTAAAAAATAAAAATTCATCGATTAATAGAAGCACTATAAATATAGAGGCACAAAAATAGGGAAAAACATGCATTTTATAATTGACGTAATACGGTATACGAATTCGTCAGATGTCAAAAATAATGTTTACTACATTTATCTCAACATTTTACAAAATAGCAGCTCCGAGAAATTCTATAACCATAATTTATTACTTCATACAAAACTATACATCTTCAGAGCTCAGAATTTAAAATTTTACATATTTGATTATTGTATTGATACTGTAAAATTATCATACTCGTAAATGTTAAGAACAATTTAACCAAAGTGATATAATATAATTCATAATAATTATTATTATACGGACCGACCCGAGCCTCAATCGATTTCATCTAAGAGCAATCTACAGTGTAAGTAAAATTTTGAGGATATGATGCTATTATTTGCTAACACGGCTTATTAAAAAAACACAATTCGCGGCAAAATGTAGAAGACTGTTTCACATACAAATACAATATTAAAAGAATATGATATTTTATTTGTAGTTAGAAGCCAAGTTTTATGCTGCTATTTCAAGATTTTCTTGACGTGTCCAGGGTATGGGTGCACATATGCGTCGGCTCAAAATTCACTTTAAAAAAGTATATGTACATCGAGCACCAAACAATAAAACACTCGTATATATTATTTATGCATCAAATAAACATTATTCAACAATAGTGTTGCATATATTTAATAAAATTTAAATCTAGATTAATGAAAAAAAACTTTCACCCAATTGTGCAAGCATAATTTAAAAAAACTCGCTCCTGGGGAGGTTAATATACGTATATTTCAAGCATAGTAGGAAGAGGAGTATTTGCAAATAATACAGTCATATTTTTACATCACAACATACTATTTTTTAGCCCTGTCAAATAGACATGAACTATTTTCAGTAGCGAGTTGAATTGAATTATGTTGAGATTAATTTAAGGCTATATGAACCGTAGTTCATCCATCTGTGTGCAACATTTATTCTAAGTAAGCTCTGCGCATAATGAGATTGTATGTCTGGCTCAATCAAAAACACAATAAATGACTCTGGGTATACCAGCGGCTAGTTAGTCGGAATGGAAAGAGTCCATCATCGTAATTAATTATTTCGAAATAATACAATTTTCCATGATCACTTTACTTCATTATATGGCTCTCGGTGGCTGACATATTGTTTAGTTTTTTCAAATGTTTGTTCATGTGTATTTGTAGCCAGAACATGAACCCAAAAGACTGTTCACACTGAAGATTCCATATACTTTGTCTCAGAACAGATGTTGAATAAAAAAAAATATACTTAAACGTAAACATGTGCAGACATACTACAATCTTAATGGAAAGCCATTATATTGAAATAACACAATTCTACATGCTTTTTCCAAAAAATATATTTGTAAAAAATCAAGACCAGTTTTGACTGTTACGACATTTTCCACTGATTCATCAACTAGAAATGTCTCAACAGACAAAACCAGTCTTGATTTTTCATAAATATATTTTGTGACAAAAAGTATGCAGAACTGTGTTATATCAAGAAGATATTTTTCCTTATTGCTGTAGCAGAATGATATTTCAGTATAAAGCAGTGATAAGCAACCCGTGGCCGACAGCGAGTCTAATTCTGACGGCGTGCACTTACAAAACAAAAAAGGTTTTTTCATAATTTTAATTTTTAAATATCTGATTTTGTTGAATACACTTTACTTGCTTAAAAACAGTGCAAAGTATCTCACTAATACGTTTACATTTTTCGACCTGTATACCTTTTATAACGTATATGTATGCATGTATTTTTAATGTATCAAAAATCTGTTTCTTTTTTTCAGATAGGCTTGTATCAATTAATAAATATTAGTTTTGGCCTGCCGAAGACACAGGTTGCTCACCACTGATACGAGGCATTATAAAAATAAAATAATACTTCTTAAAACACTATATTAATCGAATCAAAATATGTCCCAAAA
>JAPMAE010000087.1:0-29492 GCA_036584705.1 Rhyacophila sp. 25_7 | reverse complement strand
TTTATTTCATATTGAAATATGACAAAAGAAAGGATTAACTTACATACACACATGAGTAAGTTTATACTGCAAACAAAATATAACCAAGTTAAGTTATATTTTAAAACAGCGTTATCTAACTAGTAGTCCACAAATTATATTTAGCCCAGAAAAATGCTCATATAGATTACAAATAAATCGAAAGTTTTAAATTTATATATGTATTTCAAATAGTTGTATATTTTATTAAATTTTACAAGTGCTATCTGAATGATCTCAAAAGTGGTTTTGACATTTTTACCATCAAGCCTAAAATATATTAATCATCATTGTTTTAAGAGATTTTTTAAAGAAGATGAATTATATTGTAAACTAAAAAATAATGTTAACTAAAAATATTAAAGTTTACCTCACATTTTAGAGAAAATAAATGCCAGATTTACTATTTAACATTTATCAACACACTGATAAATTATTTTCGTAATAAAATATTAACATGGATCCATTTTTATTTTATTCTTCTAATTATTTAAACTTAAAACGATAATATAATTAGGTATACACAAAAAAAATAGTTAAATATCGCTTAAAGTGGTAAAGAAATACTTTTTTTATTTTTTAATTATATTGTATTATACTATATACATATTATTCTTCAATAATAAGTTTAAAATGAATTATTATCACAGCAATATAGAAAGACGTAAACAGAAATCATACAACGTATAAACTAAATTTTTGTTGGATTGAGAATTCAAAGAAAAAAGATTTCTCAATTTATTATCCAACCCAAGGAAGGTTTCTGCATTCACAGAATGGTATGCAAGTAATTTTACCTTTAAAATTGCTTTCTTGAACTATAAATAGGGCATAACAACTTAAAAGCTTTCCTTTAGACTGTTTTTTTACTCTTCATAAGATGCTCTTATAGAAGAGAATTCGAAAAATAAACATAAAATACGAAATACAAAGTCACGCTGAAGAAATACTTATCTTAAATAACATATTTTTGAGTTTTCCTTAAACAAATTATATGCTGCGAAAACGTAAAAATAACCTTACGATTTTATTGTCATAAGTTTTTAACATACTCGTACTTAATTACTTTTAATGTAATTGTAATGGTAGTGGTAATTGCTATTGCAATGAAATATAATTAAATAAATTAAGTTTTATGCGTGTATAACATTATTATTAATTTTAGAGGTACATTAAAAATACATTTTTGCAAAAAATAAGAACACAATCTTCATTAGCTAGAATTCAACTGATATATTTATATGTGTATTATATAACGATAATGATAAACTTTATTTGAAGAATTTTTTTTGGTACTTTGAAAAGGGAATAGAAATTAAAAACACTGAGGTAAACATAAATTTTTAAACAAATTTCTATGGACTTGTTTTATGTTATACAAAATGTAGCAGTAAAGATAACTCAAAGAAAGGCTTGCAAATTTGACAAAGTCTTTGTCAACAATCTTTTACAGAGTCAAATTTAGATGAAATGAATGGTACAAAAAAAAGAAGCAATATACTTTTATTGAATAATATTTCTTGAAATTAGTTTAGTATTTTACCAACTGAATGAATTCATATTTATATAAAAATAATCGTAGTCTGCCGTTCTTAATAACTTTTTTAAATGAAACATATACACGATATAAAAAATCAATGGATATTTATTGTTTTTCTCATGTAGCAAATTATGCACTTTTTGAAATTAAAGTAGAATGGAAAATAACCTACTGTGCTATTAATAAAACGTTGTATAAAAATAACCCTTTTAGTTGAAATTATGTACAGTAAATATAAATGAACGTATTAAAAAGATGTATCAATTGTATAAATTAATAAAATCATATTTTTCGTTTTACAATGTATCGAATTATCTTGTTGATATATCAGGAATTCGAGCAATTCTGCATGATATGTTAATTAATACTCTGTTTTCCACATTTTAATGTTATGAATTGATTATATAATATAATACAATCCCGATAATTTGCAATCCGTTAATTTGTAAATCCTGTTTATTTACAACAAACTGCCGGCCCTTGAAAAAATTGCGGTAATTCATTAAAAAAAAAACAATTCATTTTAGTCGCCTCGTTAATTTGTAATGATTTTTCTACTCAAAGCCACCAAACGTCTTATAATTCATAATTTTACAAGTAAAAAATCATGTTCATTCATATAGAATGACAGACTTCTTACTTCTCCGACACAACAACTTCCGTGATTTTGGTTTGTTTACATTTTTTATTGCTTCTAGGAATTTGATCCTAGACAAAGCGATAAATTGATGCCGTAATTAAAAATAAATACCGTTTTTTTTTCACTTTTAGTATTTCTTAAATTTCATATCGTTTTAATATGTAATTTTATTTTCAATAATTTATTTCATATTTTTTTAATAATTCTCGTGAGCTTGAATTCTTTTGATTTTTGTCCCCGATTACTTATAATTCCACTTATTTGAAAATCCTTATAATTCGTAATTAGCCCAAATTCCTTTGGAACTACAAATTATTGGTTTACATAATGCAAATGATATATGTTCAAATTTTTCTGAAAATATTTAAACCTGTTTATTTGTTTAGTAAAAAAAAGTATGACATTTTAAGTATAATATCATTATTTCATGACAATGTTTTATGTTGTTCGTGGTGACACAAGCTTTTTGTTGATCATGTGAATTAAAATAAATTATAGTGTTGGCTATATTATATTATAATAATGTCACATTCTTATGAGAATAGTCAATCTTCCTTTAAAAAGGCAGTATGAATAAGAACACTATTTTTTACTAAAAAGTAATAATATATATGAAAGAATGGAAGTCAAATCATTTTTCTACGAGATTAAACCTGCACTAGGCAGCTGTATAAGGTACAAAATTAATTTCGTTCGGAGTAACAGTGGTTAACTGATGTATGATGTTTTGATAAAAATACAGAATTTTCAAGAAATTAATATACAAAATGAAGCGACATTACTCAATTATATAAATTAATTAAAAACCTTTATATTACAATAATTGAAAACTTTATATTAATCAATTAACTAAGTTTGGCCCTGCCATGCCATACGAATATCTTCAACATGCGTCTGCCCACTCGTTCTGTTGACGGAGGCACCACCAGCTCTGTCTTCAATGTCAGCGGAGTATCATGACTGATTATTAATGCCCCAGTCGAGGAAAGAGCGCCAGTCACTGGGAGTTATTTGTTCTCAGTTGTTTATACCGCGCGATGCTATAGCCTGGAGATGGGGAATGGGGGATGAAGCTTAAAACCCTCTACTGTTGCTTGTGAATGGGCGACGTTGAAAATTTATGATGCAACTGCCGAGTGAACGCCGAGTGGAGCCGTTCGTATTTTTGGACACGATGTATTTAGGGATGAAAATAGATAAAAATAAATATTTTTACATATTAGAGAGAAAAAAATACTTTCAAATATTATAATAACCACCTAAGTACTCAAATAATTTAAAGTCAGTGGTATATTGCAATTAACTGAAGTAAAAAAAATATATATTCAGAAACTTAATTTCAATACAATATCAATTTATTTTCACTATTTTTTTTTTTCTAGTTTATACAGGTCTATGATGTGAAAGTTTAAATGGTGGATGTTTAATGTTTTTGCAATCGTTCATATCATATAACTGTGAATTTCATTGAATTAATACCTTTATTTTGTTGTCATCAACCTTAGCAAATCTCTTTGACTAGAGAGTGTCATTAAAATCAAAATTATCAGTACTAAATTTCATGAATTAACTTTGGACCAGTGGTCGCCAAACTCAATAAGGATGTGAGCTATTTTTGGAAGTTGAAATTATCTGGTGAGCTACTTATATATATGTCTTCTTTATATTTTTTATCATCGTACCATACACAATATTATTATATTACATAAAACAAATTAGGATATCGGTCTTCCAATAAAACGTAAAATGCCTACTTTAATTATGTCTTTATAAAAAAAAAAAATTGAAAAATATCTTTAAACACACGTAAGTGAGTAAAAGTATAAATAATTAATAAACAAAAATAGTCGTATTCACTCCCCTTGACATTTTTTTCAATTCTCGGTGGGTACCTTGTCACTTCCATCTGAATGCAATTATCAAAATGTACTTCTGTATTTACTTTTAACCGTCTTCATAGTGGAAAACGTTGATTAACGTGGAAAAAAACAATGCCTTCATTTTATACGCAATTTGAACTAAAATTGGATACTTTTCTGTTGGGATGAAAGACCATACTGATTCTACACTTAAGGCGACACTCTTAAACGACAAATCACATTGAAATTCTATCAATTCCATTTTTGATGAATGGCCATCTTAAAAATGTTCAACATTACAACTGGATATTTTTTCAATGTCAAAATTTATAAAAGAAGCTAAAACAAATTATCCAATCAGCTCAAATTTTTAAAAGTCACTAAGCTGCAGATCAAACTATTTTTGCAAGCTTAAAAGAATCTGGACATGATTTTTGCTTTTGTATATTTCACGATTTATTTCTTTTTCCAGCTGTTCTTTCTAACAAAGGAAGTGTTTAACTTCTCTACTACTTAGGTTATGCTCCCAGAATGTAATTTTGTTGGAAAATGCCTGTATTTTAGAGATCATTTCCCCAAAAATGTTATCTTGTCCCTGAAGTTAAATAATTTTTCTGCAACATCCACAAGAAAGTCAAAATTCCGCTGCTACTCAAATTTTGTAAGCTCTGAGTATATTTCATCACGTTTCTTAAAATAATCGAATATTGTAGAAGTTTATTAAGACGATAAAGAACATATTGTATTTTACTCAACCAATGGATTTCTGTGTGGAGCAGGAGGTGTCCATACTGGCAATTTAGCTCATTTGTCAGAGTCTTGAACAAGCGTCTTTGGAAAGCATGAGCCTTCACCTGGTTAATAATTTTCACAAAAAGGTCCATTACCTCGTATAATTTGAGGTATTTTGCACACAGTGTTTGCTGTGAATAATGCAGTGATAAGATGGTGGAAACATTTAATTTTCGAGCATAACGCAATGAAGCTATTGTTAAAAAATTGACGTTTGGTGCCTTTCCATTTTTTTGCTTGCTTGATCACAGTTAAAGTGACTGGCGCTAGTGGTGCATAGGGATTTTTATATTCTTTTTGTCCATATACGCAGGTAAAACCATAAGATTATGTGGTATTATACGCATTGCCGATTGTTATTTTCACCTAAACGGCAATACAAATGAGCGAGAGAGAAACGAAGAGTATGGTGCAGTTCCCATTGTAATACATCGCTGACTGCTTCTCTTTTTTACGTAGAAATTCATATTATAACGGAAATTTGTTAAGCATTTCATTGAAATATATTTCGAGAAATATTTTATTTCCGAGGCCAATAATAAAATTTTATACGCGAGCTACTGAAATGCCGCTCACAAGCAACCAGTTGAGAGCGAGCGACAATTTGGCGACTACTGCTTTAGACTAACATACTTTCAGACCAATGTCACGATAAATTTAATCCAAATTTTCATAAGCTTGAAGTACGTTGATTCCTTTACAAGAATAAGATAGTAAAAGATATCAAAACTATGCAGTATAGTATAAATATATACTAAACATACTAGAAACGATGGTCTCTCATTGAATACTTATAAAAATACCGCATTATTTAAAAATATGTTATGAAATCATTAGACCATTTTTTGCCTTCAATTTTATATGTATTCAGAATCTTCAAAAAAAGTATATTCACTTGTAATGTAGTTTACATTTATAATAAAAGAAATTAGAAGTATGTTGTGACATTGTATACAATTTATATCATATATACTAAATTTAATTTCAGAAAAAATGTGTATTCATAAAACCGTTTTCTCATGAAGTTGACCTAATTTTAAAATATAGGTAAATATACAAATTTTACAAAGAGCTCTCTCAGAAGCCAAATTTTTAGGTCTTGTGGCATGGGAAAATTACTTAATAAATTTTTCTTTCTCACTTTTTTTAAGTGCAGTTTTGAGATGAGTTCTATGAAATACTTCCCCAGAGAGATTTTTGAACGGTAATTTTTCTTAAATATGAGAAGAAAACCTTAGCTTAGTTAAAAAAACGTAAAAATCAAATCATCACTTACTTTTTTCATCGACAAAAAAAAATCTGACTTTTAAAAGTGATGATTTGTTTGTTTGCGCTATTTTGATGTTGTTATCAAATTTTTTCAACTGATAAATATAAATATATTAAATTATCTAAATTGTACATTTTACGATTATTTTAACAAAAGCACGTATACAATTGTGTGTATATTTATTTGAAATATTTATAGTGATGATTTTTCATCTTTAGACTTCAATGAATATAAAAAAATACTCGTAGAACTTACCATATTGGCAGCAAAATAGAGAAACTCCTAAATAATGTAGTATTTTAACTCTCACAGGCAATAGTGTGGGTAACAAGCAAACCTAGCCTCTGGCTAAAGGTGGAAAATATTAATAGACGGAAATAAAGGCACCGGAAATCACTTTTCAGTTGTTGATATATACAAAACGTTGTTTAATATATGTACGAAATGGTTGTTTACTCTAAGTTGAATATAAATACTTATATTGTATTAAAATATATATTTATTTATTTTAAATTTTACAGATAACAATATGTAAAAGTTACAACAACTAACATTGCAATGATATTCTGCTGTCACTTAATTATTTTTTATAATGTTATCTTACAGAACTCATAATATCATTTTCGTGATTTTTATAGTGTTATATTGTTTTTTGCCGATAAATTTTGAAAACATTATAAAAACGGTACAATACTTCTTTATTATCAAAAGAAATTTGTTATTTTATAAATTAATTTTAGTATTTCTTTATTCCCATAAAAATATTAAATTTTATAAAAAAAAAAGTGAAGACGTTCTTGTTTCTTATCTTTTGTATTTATGAATTGTAAAAAAATTCAATCTATTGTTACATTATTTAACGGAAGTTGGTAAAAAACGGTATTCTTTTCTTAGTTTCCGTCGAAGAGATAAAATGAAATTCATATTACTTCAGTTTTTTTTTTGTATTTTTCTTATACAACAACATCGGTGATTTATACAACGAAACCTAGATACGTCATTATTTTAAGACGATGCTTGTAAAAAAATAAGCAATTACTTAAACGATGAAAACGCGCGCCAGTCCAGGGTCAGTTTAATGATGATTAATGGTTAGAAGTGGCGTTTTTTCTACAAGCAAGTGCCATTTTTTTCAACAAAGTGCCATTTTTTCTACAAATGATGACGAAGCCCATTTCATAACACTATTATGGAAAATGCAGGCGAGGCGATGTTGCACTTAATTTTCGTTACGACATTTTTAATGTTTTAAGCAAGAAAACTAATGGCCATTATGAGACTACATTATGATGCTTTATTTTAGTTAACTTTAACTTAATCAAATGATTATAGCAAATGATAAACTTATATATCAATACCAAATTATATATTTTTTAAATAAATAATTTAATAATAGTTTTTAACAATTTTTTTTAGTTTTAGTTCAATTAATTCACGACATCAGAAATTATATATTTTTACTAATATATATAATATATATAGAAAATGTGATACAGATAAAACAGTTTATTGTAAATATTAAATATATTATGTTATTCTTTATTTAAACGACAACTATTTAATCTTTAATTTTATGCAATTAGTTGTTAACCTAGGTTATAGAGGTCGCGCGTTCAAATCCCGTCGCTCGTTGCAATTTTTCAAATGTTTATTTATTTGCATTGCAGCCAGAACATGAACCTAAAATGGTTGAGCCAATAATTAGAAGCTATTACTTATAAAAGAATATATTCACACGTTAAAGATCCCATATAATTCACTTTGAAGAGTATGTGGAATAAAAAAAACATATTTTACGGAGAGAAATTATTATATTTATTATCTTATTTAAAGTTGACTAACTGAATTAGAATCAAAAAATGTATTGTAATGAATATGAAGCATTTGATACATGCCAAATGACCTGTTTCTGGATAATAACAATTGCATTTGTTGAAATTGTTGCCGAATAGATTATTAAAAAGGCACACTTAGTAGAGGCATTTATATGAATGGCATATTAAAAATAAATCATTATGTCACTGACTAAGAGTCGAGTCATCTAAAAACATATATTTTATAAATACTAGTAGTATTCCTAATATATGAGAATAATCTTAGAAAATATAAGTAGCATTTGATCACATTATCATTACCTCTTAAATCAAGATTATGGAGCTTGAAGAAGAATGGACCATGTTAAATTATATACTGAAAGTTTCAATTGTTTTCAATTAGTTTGATTATTTCTTGCACCATTTTCAGCATTGAATAATTACGTTTATCAGTTGTTGTTTTCAGCTATAAAAAAAGTGTTTGAAATACTCAACGCACAACATGATATTGAGTTATAATATATGTAAGATAAAATCTTATGTTTTATTAATAAAATACCAAAATAATATATTAAAGCAGAATTAAAAGAAACTATTCACCGAAGCATCATTTAATTTTTTTGAAGCATATGTTGTAATACGTATAATTATTTATTATTGAAATAAAATACGTTTTATATGTAATAATTAAACAAATAAAATTATTAAATATTTTAATTATTTATATAAGTGCATTTTCATTGAGCTTAAGATGAATATTTGCGTAATGAATACCTAAAATAATTAAATTAGTAAAGTTTGGTACTTAAAAAAATCTTTCATAAAAAAGAAAAAAGTATATACGCTTTATAAGTTTATATTTTATAACAAACTATAAGTTTCGTTCAGCTTACTAAATGGAGAAAGTTACATTTTTGTTAATTAGTAATTTAGAAATATTCAACAATGTCACATAATAATACTACACGTAGGTCGTTTTTTATTTAAGTATAGTATCGAGTAAAATGCTGAGCTTTTAATACATTTTATAAAAGTACATGCTACAAAAGTTTAACAATAAGAAGAGAAACTATGTGACTATAAAACGATAATAATTAATAACCACCTTTAATGTGTAAATTTTAAAAATATTTTAAAGATTTTTTTGATAAAATATCGCAATTTTTAAATTGCTAAACGCGAGAAAAGGATTTTTCAGCTGAATTATACAGAAAGCAATTTATGCCAGATCAGAAACTTGAAAAAGCTTAAATAATATAAATACGCCGCTTAATTATTTTCGTATATCTAAACTTAGTGATGATAAACTAACTGATTGTCGTGAATATATATACTACGAGTATACTTTGAATGCACTGACAAGTGAACAATATGGAAGTTAAAAGTTATCATTGATAAGTGTTTAACAAAAAAAATTCAATAAAAAATATGCCTAGAACAAAGAAATATATAATTTTTTCTAGTTTATTTTAGCTTAATATTATGATATAAAGTCTTTTGAGGCGTGTTTGAATCAAATTACATAATACACTGTTGAATTAATTGATTGAGCAGATATTTTGTTTAACCGTTTCTTTTGAAATGAGGTGTGTGATATAGAATATTGATAACCCACTCTTACGTAAAAATTACATTTCATTAAATTTTCAAAAATCCATAAGTGCCTTAATCTTGGTAACTTACTTTATCAGTATATTTTTAAATACGTAAGAAACTTACAACTCTGATCATTACAGAACTGTCTCATTGTGGGTTAACAATTTTTTACATTACACCTCTCAACAATAGAATGAATAAATGAATCGAATAATTTTATACAAAGCAAAAACAAATAATTAATTTATAACAAATGTTGTAAGTTTTTCAATAGTTTTTATTTGTTTTAATACAAATGTGCTGATAAACTTTAAAAGTAACATGCAACTTTAACATAAAACAATAAATATGAGGTTTTCACTGCAAATTAAAAACAAACGATGTAATTATACTAATCAATTTAATTCAGGTATCAAAGATATCTATAATATACCTTATAATTATTTTTTTACACATTACATTAATTTAATAAAACGGTCTTTTAAAACGTTCTCTTCAGCTGGCGCACAGAGTTGCGCCTTTCATAAGAGGCGCATTGAAAAAATGTGTAAAAATTTTATGTACAAAATAAAATATGATGGTAGTTGAGCGAGTTTTTTTGTGTATTGTGAGATATTTAGAAGCTTCAGGGGAAACATAACGATTGAAGAAATACATTAGTACTGCGTGGCCAGAGGGAAATTACTGGCTTAAAACATTGTACTGTTTCTATCAAAACCGAAGAATTTTTTTTATTCTTTCATTTTTTTTAAAACATACAATCAAGAAACGATCAACGGTTATAAAATAAACAAATTCATACTGAGAGTACACAAATTTATGGTGTTATTAGTAATAAATAATGAAAATTTGTCATTTTTCAAATAAGAGTTTTCTAATTTATACTTCTGAACTCTATTATCTGAAAGGTAAACTACACTTCATTAATACGTAGCAAAATTGAGATATTGACATAGAATAGAATATTTTGAGACGCTCTCTACAGTGATAAACTCAATTATATTTTAATTATACTAGAAAAGAATATACCGGACGGATTATTATACTATGTTATATATTATCTAAGGGGAGCAATACAAAAATGACTTTGAAAAGCCATATTGAAAAGTTCAAATTTTGATATAGCGTAGTTTCTCCCAGGCTTGCTATTTTTTAAAAATATTTTAAGATTTAATTTTTATCTGGCTGGTTTCTTGGAATAGTCTCAATTTTTGCAAATAACTAAAAAATTAAAACATAGTTTTTATAATATAGTTCATAAAGTATATTTGTATATATATATATATTTTAGTTTTCCAACAGTAGATAAAATTAAGAGTAGATGTATATCATAAACTAAAGTAAACATATTTCTATCTTATTTTGCTAACATTGCGTGAGATTTAGATAATGTTTGTACAATACATATGAATTTGTTATTTATTTTTAAACATACGAGTATATTATGTAACTTTAAGTAATAAAATATTGAAATCGATATGCAGTGAGTGCTTAAAAAACTTATATACCTATTTTTAACGCCATTTTTGGTCTATGATAGAGAATATGGAATATTTATACTATGAAGTTAATATTCTCAAATAAGTATATTAGGCATGTCCATCTTACAAACACAGATGCATGTATTTTTTTTTGAGGCCAGGGAAGAATTCAAATTTGCAATCTCTGCATTGATAGTTGGACGCGTTGTGGACTGGTCTATTGAATTTAAATAGTTTCATTATACGTCAGTATGATAAACACGTTTTAGTGTGCTATATAAAAATTGATTTTTCAAGTACCTTAGTTGAAGATATTCGTAATAGTAACAATTTAAATATCTTCAATTAGTAAATACTTGCATTTTTAAGTATTTCTAGGAGAGTTTAAAAACGGTTCTATTATTTTGAATTTAAAAAATAAATAAACTGCAAATAAGTTTTTTATAATTGAAATTAGGTTTTTATATGAATTAACACAGATATCTCAGCAAAAACAGAGCCTGAAAGTTAATCAAACTTTGAACAATCTAACAAACTGACAAAAAGCTGCGAGATATTTTTCGCCAATGACGATCGCGTAGCTTTACTAATCAAAACTTCCAAAATCAAGGGAGAGATAGTCACAAAAGTTTTCAGTGCTGCTAAGTGACACTCACCGAAGGCAAGCCTAGCGGAGTAATGGCTTTGCCAAAAGCTCCGCAGCCTGCCGAAAGCTTTGATGACTAGGCTTCTTCCTACGGCATAGTCAATTTTATCAGAATGAAAAAAAGTGAAAGTTTTAAATGAGATAAGTAACATTATAACAATGAAAAGTTAGAAACTAAAATTGTCGTCTAATGATAAAGTGGAAATTTAAAAAAACATTCAAATTTTGATAAAAGGTATATTTTCTTATAAAGTTTTGTAAGTCAATATTCAGTTTATTACATTTTTTTTTAAATATTTCTAACAAAAAAATCAAACTAATAAAAAGGAAAAGTATTTTCGACATCCTAAATATAAAATAATTGTCGTAATGAACTTTATATAAATATTAAAAAAATCATTGTTACTAAAAATATTTAAAAAAACAATATGAGTTTTCAATAGTCTTTAAATTCGTTTTATTTTATAACTTAAGTATTTGAAATAGTATTAATTAAATTTTTCATTCTATAAGACATTTATTCTTGGCAAAAAAATAAATTGTAAGTTTCCGTTTGCTGTATGAAAAGTATAATACTTTTTCTACGCGAATATATATAAATAGGATACTTTTTTGAGTAATGATTTTAAAACAAAAAGTTTTAGACAAAACACGTCAATCAATTCAGTACATATTTTTTAAACAAAATTATGACTATCACTACACCATTTATTATAACAATCAGATATATAAAGATTTTAATATGTGTGGGTAATTAATTAATAAATATTTTAAATACTAAAACATGAAGTCTATTAGTCTATGAATTAAATAATGTTGTACTTTTTCTCTAATATATGCAATTACAATAATGTTTAAAAAATATAATATCGATGTGAGTAGATAATGGATGAAAATATAACTTGCACATTATGTTAAATAAATTACTCTCCTTCAAATATTGTCGACTGAATGTGGCCTTTAAGTCAGTGGAATACTATAACAAAATATATTGCATATGAAATTTACAGGAAAAGTGGCATCGTTGAAAAAGAAATGTGTAAAATGATTTATATAATAACCCAATTTACTCCCAAAGACCATGGAAGGCATTCTTATTCTTTACAAATTTTACTATCGAGGTGAGCGCACAAAAACAATAATATTGAAAAATAGGCATTCTTCTGCACAAATCACATACCATCAACATTTTTCGCGTAGGTAAGTGAAACTAAACAGAAAACACGGACTATTTTTCGGGGATCGTTTTTTATTCAAACGAACGTTAATATCCATTATTCAACAGAATGCCAATACGTGGCGCAATCTAAACAAAGACCTCAGCAAATTCGGGCCAATCTTTCTTTAGATTTAGTAAGGCGAATCTGAGATTCAGATTCTCTATGTTTGTTTTCTGTTTTGCGGTTTTTTATTTGATTTTTTTTAGCAAACCTTCGATCGAATATTTACATATTTTTTTCATTATTGGACAAAATAATTAGAAAACAAATTTAAATATATTCTTTTAGTTTTTATATCTTCGTAGGAATTAATTACTTCTATTCAAACTAATGTCTATAGAAACTATAGTCTAGTCTATAGTTGCATAGATTTACCAAATAACTTTTCGCTAGATGAAAGAAAAAACATGTTTCAATCTGAATAAAAATCTAATAAATATAATATTATCACCTTTCCTCACCAAGTGACAAAAATAAATTAAAATGCGCATGTGCAGTAATGCCATAGTACTAGAGTTTTATTGTCACATCAAGAAGAAAAACTTAGGTAATTGTAGCTTATATGTGTACATATCTTTAAAATTATTAGTTTCGTAAGATAAATGGTATTTATCATCAAAACATCGTTTTTTTGTGAAAAAAATGATTAATAATAATTGAGAAATGCCATGGGTTTTTTATTTTTAATTCTGCTGGGCTCTAAATTTAATTAAGACGTCAATATTATATTATCATAAATCTAAATTATACTGAGAAAGAAGAAGAAAAAGCGGCAAAAACTTCTTTCCTTTCGACGATAAAAACTCATGTTATTATTGTATACACGTATTTTGAAATGTAAAAAAAAGTTTTTATGGATATGTGTTTCAAAGCTGTGTTATTATTTTAATATAATGGATTTCTACAAACGATTGATAGTAGAAAAAAGAAATTGAGTTACATAATGTTACGATGTCGCCATTGTAGGTGAGTAGTAGTAGATAGAGCATCCAACTCACAAATCGAGGGTCTAGAATTCGAATTACGTAATTGGCGAAAATCACAATAATTTTTTCATGTGCATTTGAAACCGGGATATGGACCAAATTAGTTGTGCTAATAATTGATTTGTTTCGTTTTAGAGTAGATATGGTTAAAAAATTACAACACACATCTTCATTAATTATATAAATGGTTTTACATTTTATTCAATAAATCTATTTAAACAAATTAAAATATTATAGTAATGTTATTAAAAAATAACAATTTAAGTAGAATACTTAACATGAGACAATTAAATATACCGCGGGTCATCGATTTGACTATAAGGCTGTACTAAAAAGCATGAAAAGGTGCAGTTTCCCCATCTCAAGACTATATGCTCTATATTGAACTAAAATGGTGATTTATACAAATACATCACAAACAAGAGTACCGAATAAATTGACTGCAGTACAGTTATATCTTTTTATTATTCAATGACGACAAACGATCGCTATGAAAATATCATTCCGATATCTAAACTATGACCAAACTTTGTTTTATTTCAGGGTTGTGACGCATAATTTATATAATAAAAGGTATACTGGCAAAAATCGAAGTCTAAAAATGACCATTTTGTACTACTAATGCAGTTTGCTAGATTTTCGAACGTTCTATCACCTGGTAAACAAGCTTTGCAATATTCTTTGTATTTTTTTGCAATATTAAAATATTGCTACATAATAACTCGATATTAAATATTTTATTTCCGGAAAAACACATTAAATTGATTCAGGATTATTTAGCTGATTAGATTAAATGTTTTTAGGTGTATTTGTATAAAATAGGATATATTAAAACAAATATTTAAACGTTCGTTTTTTTATTATGTATGTTATGCAAACGTATTTTAAAGTTGCAATCTCACAAGACGGTTTACTTTTATTAATGCGCTTTAAAGCAACCATTATTTTCCGTCGTTATTTTTAGATTTATTTAAAGAAAATATTTTATAACTCGTAAAACACGTAGTGTGTTTTTTTAGAGATGGCCTTTTGTTTTAACATTAGTGAAGCTATAACATATCGCTATTATACAGGCACAATGAGATTAGTCAAAGAATGACTATTTTGACCTAACAATGCAGTTTGATTAATTGTTGTACACTCTATCGTCTGGTAAAACATGCTTTGACATATTTTTTGTACGTTTTCTGTAATATTAAAATGTCATTACCGAAAGTCAATATTGAATATTTTATTACTAGCAAAATACGTTCAACCGACGGAGCAGTATTTGGCTGATCAGATAAAGTGTTTTTAGGTATATTTTAATTTAGAAAAAAATGTCAATTAGACTGCTTGTAACAGTTTTAGTTGCTTTAACATATTATTGTTAAATATATGAAAAAGACTCAATGTTTAAAAAACAATTTTCTCAAAATAGTCTTTTTTATATAACGACGATATACGTACTCGTATTTACTCGTATAATAGAATTATGTATTTGGTAAAGATGAAAAAAGAGTTTGATTTCAAGAACAAATTTAAAAAAAGATATAATATGTTAGCTAAAAAGAAGCCTTTGTAAAAAGCTAATGTCTTTATTTTTAAGATTAAATACAGCACTTTATCGCTTATTTAACTTGTGCCTTATCAGCTTTTGAGCCTGTTTAGTTTGCGGGTGTAATCACTTGTTCCTTATCGTTGCCTGGTATCACAAGCCTCGTGAATAACACTGTTATTTTAAATGTAATACTCGTGTTTCAGCTAAATATAGTAATGGCGTCTCACTGTATTTCAATTATCATGACTATATTACTAGGAAATCGTAATAATAATTAAAGGAAATGATAACAATTAATAACAAATAACATTGATACTATGTCTAAGTAAATATGATTAAATTATCAAAATATCCATTTAACATACAAAATAATTTGATGAATGCAATATATATATATATATATATGATGCAAGTAGTCTTACTTGACTGACGTTTTTAGAAACGCATATTTATTGTATGCAGTGAAAGTATTCCAAAAAACAAAAAATGAAGATAATACTAATGCGGTACCAAATGTAAGAGGTAGCCAGTCACATTATTGAAATGTGAAAATAATAAGTAATACCCGTGGTCGTATCACTTGAATTCAATTTCCCAGCTAGCCACATTTTTTGGTTAATCTTGTTATTTCTAAGATTTTATAAGTAGATTAATAGGATAGAGTTCATGATAAAAAAATCAATATGTGCAGTACGAGTGTAGTAATAATTCACTCATATAAGCGATTAAACTTGATTATTGAGGAAAAATTTATTGATTAAAATGAATTAATGATTTTGGTTGAAGACAGTCACTAAGTACAATGCTACATTTAGCTTATTTGGGTACTTATACGGTTTTGTAAACTATTCATTTTACTTTTAGAAACTATGAGAACTTATTTGCTTGATCTGTTTTGCCTCTTCGTTAATACAATTACGGTAACATGAATATGAAATAAATTTGGTAATTTTATTTATTTTTGAAAAGTTTTCGTTTATTAGTAACAGATGTCAGTAATTCATAATTTCAGAAAATGTATTATTTATCGTATTTCTTATATAAATAAGAAATTGTTTATTTTTTATAATATTGTTCTGGTCTGTAAATGAACTATTTAAATATGGTTTTTTTTTTATATTCCACAACGTAAAAAATAACCTGCCATAAAAAAATAATCAATGTGAACGTTCGACACTATTTGGTCAAATAAAATTATTTTCGGGTTCGAGCACTTAAAACTGGGGTCACCAAACTTTTTGAGAAACGGGCCGGATTGAAATTTTTAAACCAAAAATAATCTTATTGAAATCCTATTAGAATATTAATTTATATTGCATATCTTAACAAATATGAGGGCCGGATGAAAATCTTTGGAAGTCCGGATCTGGCCCGCGGGCCATAGTTTGGTGACCGCTGGTCTAATAAAAAGCTAAATATTGCAACCCAATTACAATAAAAAGCTTGATTAAATGTCTGTAAATCATACATTAAAATGCTTTCAGCATTTTTGTTTGAATGGGTTGACATTCTAAAATAAATCTTTATATGCAAGTTTCCCCAGTGGTCCAGTTTATATTTATATAACTTTTAACGTATATTTATATTACAAAACGTAACGAAAATATAAACTGAGCTTAATCAGGTTACGAATGTGCATAACGTGCTAGGTGGGGAAAGAAATGGGGTGAAATACTTATTTAAGGGAAAAGAGGTTGTATTTGGAATATATTTGGCCGATAAAACAAATTATTTATTTTCCAAATATTCATAATAAAAAATATTCTCTGAAAAATACATCGAAATATAAATTAGTAATGCGTTTTTTTATTACTTAATAAAAGTCAGTTTTTGTTGGATTTCAGTTCGTTAATCAATTATTTAGTATTATTTTAATTCTTATATTATACAAAATATGTCTTGGATGAGACGATATAATATAAATTTATTGGTACAGTTTTATCTCCAACATCCTAATTAATTGCGGGAATATACTTTTTGTTGTTGTATTGACTTGATATTTATTAATAAAAAATAACTACATACTGTAATAATCGAATAAAAGCAAGTTTGAAAGACTCACCACTGGGCCGCCACTGCTCACAATTATAATCATGAGCAGTCGTCTGCCTGACCCTTCACAGAAGCAATATTTTTCTATTTTCCACATTTGACTTTAATTCTGTCCGTAGAAAAGTCGTACGGGACGGTATTACCATCCACGTTTGTATGTATTAAGAAGAAATTCAGAAAAGAGAAATAATGAGTAGCAGTCTACATCGTTATTTAGTCCATAGTGGCATGAGGTGCACTATGCACCCCATGGTGCTGATCCATGATTTAGTAAAGGTATTAAAAAAATATTCAAAACGTACTTGATTATATTTTTTTGTGGGGGTAGATTTCACAGAGAGACTCACCACTGACCTGCCAATACATGAAACTATGATTATGCACAGTTGCCGTCTTGACACTTGCACGAAGGATATTTTTTCTTCACATGATTTTAAATTTATCCGTAGCGGAGCCGCATAGGACAGTATCACCATGTACCTTAGTGTAAAGACTATGTTAAAAGAAGAAATAAATGAAGAACAGTTGCCTTGTCAAAAAATTAATTCTCTGAGGATGATGTGACCTGTACACACGACTTAACCAACCGGCCCCCCAAGCTCATGGATAATAAATCATTTTGATGATAGAACAATTTTTCTCCGCATAAAAACATTTATTTGTATTGAAACTTGATTGTAATTCAACATAGTAACAATTGGTAAAAAATTTGTATTTTTAGTTTTAAAGATATCTGTAAAAATATTGTTAATCATACGATTTTCGTTTTGTTAGTGTAGAATAATAATATCAAACCCTTTACGAGTACCCACCAAACAGCTAAAAGTTATAATGTTTACTTGAACTGAAAAGGATCCGGTTGAATTATGTTTGCATTTCAAACAACCGGAAATGGCAAAGAAGATTTTAAAAGATAGGGCGAATCGAAATTCAAGGCACTAGCTGTATAAAGCTTAGACTAATAAACTTCCCCAATCCATTGTAAAATTTTGCAAGCTATAATATATTACGTATCGTATAAACATTGCATGTAGGGGCTAATTTTATTTAAAGTATATTTTTTACTTTATCCATGAAATCTTTATGAATGAATCATATTTTATATTTCTAAGACTAAAAAATATTTCTAATAAAATTTGTCACAAATATATTTTAGTTTTTTTAAGTTAATTATTAAATAATAAAAAAACTTATTCTATGTAGTTGATTTAATTTAATGTTATCGTTATTGTATTGAAAACAGATATAGACTGAAGTCATGCAATAATAATTAAACAATAAAATCTGAAATATCTGGTACCACCGAGAGAATTGGTTTAAAAACGTTCCCCGAGCCAAAAAGTTATACTATACCGGTACCTGGCAAACTATATTTTTAAAAATAAAAACAGAACTTTATTTAATTGTTTGTTCTAGAATTATATTGAATATTTATATATTATTGATCAATATTTAATAAGAAATAAATAAAATGCATTTTTTTATTTCTTCACTCATCCACTTGAGTGATTTTTTTTTATTTATTTGTAATGGATCTAAGTCAGATACGTTTTTGTTACAATATATTCAAAAAAAAATTTATGTAAAAAAAAAATAATGTCATGATTTGATTTAAAAAGACCTTTAGTTACGGAATTTATGACAACGGAATGCTAAAAATATCTAAAATTTTAAAGCTTTAAAGTCTAAAGTATCTAAACTTAAGTGAAAGTATTAAACTGACGTATATCTTGACTACGTGAAAGATATTTATTTGATCAAGATTAATACAATCTAGTGAGTTTATAATTATACCATAACCTGCGATTGACTTTGTATATTTATGTACATTTTAATATTTTTTGTTAGCATTATTTTTTTATAAATAAGTGGAAGTACGTGTTATTTTTCCAAATAAAGCTAGAACGTAATATAAACAGTAACTGTTGGATATAAAAAGGCTGAAAAGGAAACCATCTGCTCGAGTTGAAAGTCTAATTTAAGTAAACTATACTTTATATATGTTTATTGCTACTTTTATTTACTATTGCAATATTAAGTCGATATATATATATATATATATTGTAAATATAATATTTTTTGATAAACTCTTGATTGATTGATTAACATCGTTTCATACTTATAAAACTGAATTTAGCCATCATAAGTAAAATATTTAACAAAATATGTCTCGAAAGTTAACGTATATCTATTATATTTCATGTAACTACTATATTTTTTTTAATAAATTGATTTTATACATTATACTTATCTATGTATATGGAAAAAATAGTTAGATTTATGAACATTTTTTTTTCAGAGAAAATGAATTCCAAGAAGTTATAAAATAATATGTTTTAAATTTTGATTATTTTTATTTATTCTAAGAAGTATGCAACAAAATAAAGAAAAGACTGCAAAAATAATGATAAGAATTTATCATATATAAGTCTAATTAATGTCTATCAAAGTCATAATATAATAAGATAATGGCTATATATCTACCAAAATATACCATGTTTACTTAAAGCTTTTCTTTTATGAATATGAACAAAAACAAAAAAAAATGAAAACAATAGTCAAGATTTGCGAACTATTGTTCTATTCAGAGCGCCTCGATTTTCCTGCCTTGTCTTGTCACCGAACGAAAATATTTGTATAAAATGTAACAAGAAGTTTTGTTTTCCGTTCCGAAGCTCCTCAAAGCATTTGCTGTATTAAAATTTCTTAAGCCTAGCACGGGACTTTAAACAAAGGCTTGCTCGTCCTTCTCGCGCATTTGGAAAATTACATTCTCCGTCCCCTTCCGATACGGATAACAATGCACGAAAAGACGATATCTTCTGGAAACAAAACGCCGTCCGATCCCATATCGACTTCGCATGTAAGAGTGGTACGAGGAAAAAAATATAAACCAGGGAAGATTTTAAAGAATTTTCATGTAACAAATGCTATTGTATTTTATGTCTTATTTTCGTTTTCGTCGAAAATGTGCGAAGAAATGTTGTAAAAGCAATAATGGTGCTATTTGAAATATTTCGTTATTGTCGTTTCAAAATTGTGTAGGTGTTTTTTTGTTTTTCAGTATTTTTGTGTTATAAAACTTTCTTCATTATTAATTTTCATCGTATCAGCTCACTTGCGATAATGATGTACCACGGAAGTTTATTTTGAATATTATAAATTTTATTGATTATATCACAATAATATACTCAATGATCATAAGAATCTAGAGATTTTTTCTCCACACTAACGTATTCTTGAACTATTTAGATGATTTCACATGATACATTAAAGTTACAAATCTTTTTAAGGTCATCAAAATGTATTGAGCGAATCGCTATACTAAATTCAACAATAAACCGATTAAGTGCCAGAAACGACTTAATCTTCACAACTAAAACGTTGTTTGTTAAACAAATTTGAACATTAGGCATTATTTTAAAAACAAAAACGCAGAACTACGACTATAATATGATCAGTGAAATTAAGCGATGACATTTTATATATAAAAAAAAAGATTATAGGTTTCTAATTTTGGTTAAGCAATCATGCTTGCCAAGTTATGACATTATTTATGGCACAGAAAATGTTAAAATGGATTAATTATCTATATTGTTCCATTTAGCAAAATTTTTGACATCTAAAAACTATTTAAAACATATTATTTTATATTAAATGGACATCTTTGAACTTCTATGATGTAAGTGTGTTATAATCGTTTAAGAAATGTATGAATATGATTTTCTAAATAAGTATTATCATATTAATTATAATTTAAAAAAATATTGTCTTACAAAAAAACCTATGTTTTGCTTTAAAAAATACTCTTTTATTTTAAAGTAAAATTTAATTTATTTTAAATTTAAAAAGTAAACTCATAAATTATTTATAATGGATTAAAACAATTAAACAAACCTCGACTGTGTAAAAAATACTTTTTATCAAATATCATATTATTTGTTTATTTTTTAATACTACATTTAAAAACAAGTACGGACTCCAAGTATTCTATGCAACATTACTAAGTATGTATGTATCCTGTCTCTATTTAGTTTTAATGAGACTTTTTTTATAAAATTATATAATTGTATAAAAAATCAAGCGTCTATATTATTATGTTATGGTAACACGATCCATTTTGGTGCATGACCAACTGCACAACCTATTCCCAAGATTTTCGATCACTATTTTTTTTTCGAGTAGTTAATACACGTTTGGTTGTGTATATGTTGAATATGCTGTTTGATTATCTGATTTTGGGTTTGTCAAAAAAGCAAGTATTTAATATAGTACCAAAGATCGAACATGAAAACGTGATACTCCCATTTGAATATACGAGTGTTTGCTCGCAAAATAATAACATATTAGGGTTAAACTACTCGCAAATTTTAGCATTAGTATGGATCTTTGGCTTTCTTAACTGATACATGTATCCTTTAGAGAACCTTATTTTCAAATATCTGCATAGTTTTTTTTAAGTTCTCTATAAAGCCACATTTCTAATTCATACTGTATTAAATGCTTTACGGTTATGTTACAAATCAGGAATTTTCTTTTGTAGACAAGACTTTGGATCTGAATATATTCTGTAGCGTATAAAAGCGGCTTTTATAATTTTTAATCCATTTTGTTTATTTCTTAAATATTTATTCCTCTACTTAAACAGTAAAGTCGGTTTAAATAAATTTAGATGGATATTAAATTCGTCAATCTGATAGGATTCATGTGAGGACGGATCCTGATGAATGGTTTCCTATGAGGTAAAAACACCAACAAAAAGTTGCATAAGATAAACTTGGTAGTTTAGTAAACAGTTTTGTTTTAAATTTGTAAGATTATTTAGATAGCATATTGAGTACGGATAAGATCAAGGTTTGACATAAAATAAAAAATAAACCTTTAATGCGGTATTAAGAAAGTAGTTTATTTTGACTGCGTATTGGCAGGTAAGTTGTGAATAAAAAAACTCTTTTTAATTGTTAAATTGCTCATTATATATAATGTGTTTTTAAAAAAATATCTATAAAATAGTATAAAACCTAAATCCGGTATTGACTTAGTAATACGTACGAGCAGTAACAAAGATTACATATATTCTATGAAGTCGTAATTTAGACGGACAGTTAGAGCGTAGTTGGCCAAATGCATGTCGCCTCTGTTCTTTTATTTAGTGTAGAGCTATGAACACTTACTTCAGTAATAAACTTGAGGATTTCGAAGTTCCACACTTACTGTATAATTCAAGTGATGTCTTCGGTAAAAATATTAAAAGTTACGATATCTTCAATATTGTTTTATAAAATATGAAACCATAATATATAAAGACGTATATATTTTGTCGCCCTTGTAGATTAGTGGATAGTTCATCTAGCCCACGAGCAGAAGGTCTAGAATTTGAATTTCATAGCTGGCAAAAATTGCACAGCTTTTTTTGCGTGTATTTGAAGCCAGAACATCGAGCAAATTGGTTGGGCTAATAACTGACAATTATAACTCGTAAAAAATCTATCAAAAATAATCTTCAAATGTTGAAGATCCATATACTTTGTTTAGGAGCGATGGCTTAAAAAAAGAAAAAAAATGTTATAAAACAACTATTAATGTTCCGATGTATTATTTTGATTTAGATTCTCACGTAACATTTTTTTCATGATGATATATATTTTTTCACAGAAAAATTCTTATAATTAATCACATTGATTTTTACAATAATTATTATTGATGTGTTTTATTTCTATATTTCAAAATAAACGAAATAAAAATATAATACAAGTGACCGAATTTACTTTCCATTTAACCAAATAAATGAACAATTGTAGCCTTTCATATAAAAACACTCAAACGTATCGCTGAAAAAAAATTCTGATAAATTTTCGTACTCTTTAGACAAAATACTCGTAGCATAACTTATTTCAACAAAAAATGTGTTTACATATTTATTGAGTTTTTAATCCTTGGATACTTTAAATTAAATATAATGTTATTGTTAAATTAACTATTTAACATGAAGTTAATATTAATATTATTTTTACAGCATAAATAGAGATTACATATTGTATATTTAAATTAATTAAACAAACGAACTGTTTAAAATATTGCGCCATACTTCACTGGTAAACTCCAACACGGAATATCAATGACTAAATTAAACCATTCTTATTAAGTGTCTTAAGTGTCGATATCTTTTACTAATATACTCGTATATAAGTTCATAGCTTTATAAATTATTTTCTTCTTTCTTTTCCCATGTCAGCCCCTTAGCCGGAGCATATGGACACCACATACCGCCTCCATGAATCCATGTTACTGGTCAGTTCTCTTGCATCCTCCCATGTTATGCCAGCCTTTCGCAACTCGCAGCCTTCAGCGGCCTCCCAGGTCGACGGAATCTCGTTAGTTTGAAGAAGAGGTATGTCCAGTTGATATGCAATTCAGGCCTTTCTCAGCACATGACCAAACCAAGTCCAGCATCTCATCTTCACTTTGAATGTAATGAGAGGCTACATGGTCCATTCCTTTATCACCTCGTTTTGCGTATAGTTATACTACCGTACTCCCAAAATTCACCGCAAGCATCTATTTTTGAAGTTCAGTAAACGACTATTTTGAGACTTTGTAAGGTACCATGACATACAACCATAGAGCAGCACTGTCAGTATAAAAGCATTGAAAAGGCGGCATTTTGTTTTAATCGAGCATAAGTGTGAGTCCCAGACATTACGCATGGAGTTGAAGGTCGTTCCAGCTATTCCTGTTCGGATAGCGAGCTCTCTTTGCGAAGTGCCATCTCCCATGATATGTTGCCCCAGATATCTAAAACTGCCGACCCTCTCGATGTGTTGTCCTCTGCTACTTATGAAGAAATCTGAATTGGGAGAGGCAAAGTTATGTATCACATTTGTTTTCTTTGCGTTGATTTTCAGACCAACACAAGACAAATTTGAATGCAGACTATCGACGATTTCTTGAAAATCCTTAGCGGACTTGCCAAATATGACAAAATCATCGGCATATTCAAGGTCGCATAACTTCAAATTAGGAGCTGTAGTTATTCCTTGGTTAGGCGGTATTGATTTACGTAGTATGAAATCAAACACAATAATGAATAGAAACAATGCAAGAACACATCCCTGTCTAACTTTGGTCGTGACTCCAAACCGTTCAATGGTAGTGTTGCCAGTTCTAACACAGCATTCACTACCTTCGTGTAGGGATTTGATGATTGCAATAATCTTAGAAGGTATCCTGTATACTTCGAGTATCCTCCAAAGCAATGTATGGTGTGAACTGTCAAAAGCCTTTTTGTAGTCTTCAAAACACAAGGCTATTGGACTGTTAAGCTCATAGCTTTGGTGGAGTAGACAGCGCAGGTGATGTACATGGTCCATGCAAGAGTGTCCCGGTAACAATTCTGCCTAGTTCACTCGAAGGAAACGTATGATTGGGTTCTTAATTTGTATTCAGATTATATATGCCAAAATCTTTCCCAAAACACTAAGCAACTTAATATGTCGGTAATTATCGCAGCTTAGAGGGTCACCTTTTTTGTGAATTGTGATCACCTCCCCATTTACCTATTCTCTCGGGCAGTGTTCTTCACTCCACACTCTTGGCATCAGATGGTAGAGTGGGTGTATAATTACATTTAGGCTACACTTTAAGAACTCCTAATGTATCCCATCTCCTACTGGTGCTTTCCCATTCTTTAGCCTTTTCAAGCAAAGATAATTTCGTTATGTGTGGGTGCATGGTCGGGTATGTTGGCTGCTCGGGGGATATCCATAAATGCGGCCTCCTGAGGTATGTGTTGTGGGAGGCAGACTGTTCAATACTTTGCCGAATATCTATTTTAATCTAACTAAATTGAGTTTTAAAAACAGATAATTTTTTGTAAAAATGTTATTTTTATAATGAATACATTCAATGAAAATACATTTGAATTTTATTTTCAATGTATAAGTGTTTTGTCTAAAATTAGTTACATATTGAAATCACATTCAGCCTAATAATTATATTAATTAATTGAGTTAATAATTATTAAAACCCTTCAGAAACACTCAACACCACGATAATGCGAAAATTAATCTCATCGTGATCACAAGGCACATGTCAATGAAATTAATGTGAGATAACAGGCAAATTACGCTGATTTCAGCTAAAGGTATTGTGATAAAAAGAAAACAAGACAAATACATTATATTCATTTTGTATAATTAATAACCTTTTTCCATATCTGAAATGGAATATATGGGACTTTCGCAGAGTGAAGATTTTCTTAAGGGCTACTTTATACGAGTAATAGTTGTTAATTATCAGCTGAATCATTTTGGGTTTATGTCATCACTATAAATACAATTGAAAAGATATTTGAAAATTTTGTAATCAACTATAGAAAGAAAACGGTGACCTTCGAAACCACAACTGGACAATAAATGGTCAGTATATTATAATCATTTAAGATTTTGTTTCAGGTGGTAAATAATGTCTATGGTCAAACAAAACTATATTGATAGTTGCTGAGAATGTGGTCCATTATACATTAGCGAATGCTTATTACCAATACAGTAGTCAGAGTCACCTCAGAATAATATGTGAAACATACTTACACAAATATTAAATTAGCATCCCACAGGTACAAAAATGCAGGAAGTGGCCCAAATGCTTGATTTATATAGTGATAGTCGCCTCCACTTTGTGCTAAAGTTGTTCCTATAAAATAAATATACAGAAATTATTTCCCGGTTCCAAATATGTATAGTGAAATCCAAGTGATCGTCTCAAACTAGCTGGACTGTTGTTAGACAAAATGGTTAAGGTTATAATTGATTAGATGGAAACTTTTAAAATGTATCGATAGCCGTGCAAAACCACAGGTGACCAAGAATGGCAGGAAAATAATTACAAAAGCACACTTCTCTAATGGAAAATAATTATAAATATGAATTAATCAATTACCTAATTCAGCATAACATAAAGCGCCAAGTGTAGCTAGTCCTCCACAGGCTGCCCAGACAATTAGAGCTCCCCAAACCGAGCCAGTTTGTTGAAGAACTCCCTTTGGTGATATAAATATTCCTGAACCAAATATTATACCCAAAATAATAGCTACGCCTTCCAGCAATCCAAGTTGCTTTTTCATTTTTATTTTATTCTCATCCATATTGATATGCGAGCTTCGCAATTAGTGATTAAATACGCAATGATAGTTATTATGACTTCTTCAATTCGTAAATTAATTATGCTAACTAATCGGCTGAATGTCAACCGAATGGCATACTGAAGTACTTTAATATATAAATTTATGGGACCATGATCACATCACGACACCAATGACCCTTCGTAACCTATCGCTTTATAGGTATACAAATTAATCGACCGATAACGTTTTATATGAACCGGAAAGCACGCATGTAAACTTAAGTTTTCCTAACCTAAAAAATTATATGTGGAAATCGGGAAAATTGCATTAGAGATGATCTTCCTAGTAGTTTCAGTACTAGACCACCTGTTACAATATTTTATTCGGCCTTTTACATCGGACGGAACGTCACTAATCCAAAAGAACCCACCTGCATCATCATTTTTAAGCAAACACATTGTTTTGCTTAACAATTTGATACCGCTAAGTTTTCATACCATAAAATTTTGTGCTCATATGCACATACCGACATAAGAAACACTTAAGAAAAAAAAATGTTTACAAAAAATTATGAATATTCATTTTCTGTAATATGTAGTCACAAAAATGCAATCTATATCTGGTGATAAACACGGTACTGCGAATATACTTTATCTTGGAACCAAAAAAAATTGTATATTATCGATATCATGTTTCTTCTCCTTGTAATATACTTTTGATTATAAATACAGTTAACTATTAAGTGAATGAACATAATATTTCTCAACATTTAAATATTTCGTCAAAAAATAAAAGATACATCAAAAGAAATACATCTCAATGGATGACAAAACGAATATCATACGCTAAGGCCATAAAAATATGTAGATATTTCATTGTTCATCCTCTTTAGATTTTTTTTAAGTATTACCAGTACAGCACTTTTATTACCAAATTTCGATTTTTTTAAATTTAAAACTACTCATTTTTTTATGTGACGTTTATTTTAAAGTTATATACATAGTTCTAGATTAAAATTTAAAAAATCACACAATTAATAAAATTTATTTATCGGTGTGATTTTTTCATATACAAATGTCAAACAAAATATTTATCAAAAAAATGTCATTATTACTACTTTCTAACGTTTGTTTTAATAAATTATGTACGTTATATGGATTGTTTTTTTATAAAGGAGTAAAATATAGATTTTCATCAAATCTATAACTTAATAGAATTAAATATCAATAAAATTACACAGATAATATAGGCTTACATATACAGTTTGATTTAAAAAAAAATACTTTTGCGTATATTTTCATTGAGGAAATAATTCGGATATTTTTTTTCATTTAGTGATAACACTGCTAGTGGTCGGGGAGCGTCTGCTTTGACAGCCTAGGGTTTGTCAATATTCATCACGGAAAAGTAAATGATTTTGTCGTTTTACATTACTAAACATATAGTTGTTAGCATTTATTCACGTATTATATTTAGAATTATATTGCTAGATATTTGTCCTCATGTTTTTATTTACATCCACTGAGTGCTCATTTAGGTCACGTCTATAAATATACTACGTATATTTATATTTTAATGTTTCAAGGCATTCAAATATCTTATCGGGGTGGGGTTCTTTTTTTTATAGAAATAAATGTGAATAATATACTTGACTCAGGACGGCAATCGTCAATATGCTCGTAATACTTGCTATCGTGAGACCTTGAAATATGCAAAATGTCAAATCCTTCGATAAACACATGTAGCTAATTCCCAGTTATATATCTGACACATCATGTATGGTTACACCCACACATACCTGGCTAATAATATCAACCAAGATCACCACGATTGCATCATATCTGTTGATTTCTTATTACTAAAATAAATTTAAATGATTGACATTTACCGTTTGCATGGGACATAATTATGTATGTGTTGGTTAAGTCATAATTCGATCTAAGGATTTCGTATTAAAACTGTCTAGAAAACTTATATGAACTCACGTTACTTAAAACTATCAGGCTTGCAAAATATCTCTGACCACAGTATGGTAGGTTAGGTTTGCGTTTCACTTTCTGTAGCCTTGTAATATATCTTTCGTTTCTTTATTAATATGATTTTTGCCGCATATCAAGCGAATAAGGATATATTTCTCTTTACAGCTTCATTTTTATAAAACCTGTTTGCTTGTCACCAGTAACATAATAGTAGATATCACATATGTTTGTAAATTGTCCCATGGAATGAGATGTTTTATGTGTACCCTGTTGCTGGCTAAAAGAAATGTGTTCAGATAATAACACACTTTTTTATACTTATTTCCACGAACCATAATACGTTCTACCAATGTACCAAGATCAACAAGAATATCTGTTAATATCATCTTCCAAGGACTACATTCTGGATCAGAAGTTTCCCATTTTTATTTTGAAACCTCGAAGGTGCGTCATATGGAAATTATTTTAAAGTCACAAATGTTATTTATAAATAATAATTATTGTTGTATATTAAATTGCACCTATCATTTATAGCAGTGTTTCTCAACTTCATTTGAGTCATACTACACTTCAAATATCATATTCTTATAGTTAAATAATTCTGAAAAACTATTTTTAATTTGACTTTTGTTAGTAAATATGTATGTATCACAAGTTGTAATATCAAAAAAATAGTTTTAACAGACAAGACATTTCAACAAAAAATGTAAGAAATATTAATGATTTGTGGATTGCTTCCCGCCAATGTAAGACTTCGCGACTCGCGTTGAGAAACACTGTTTTCGAGTATTGTAAAATGTGTATTATTGTGTTCTTTATTGCGCGATACTTGAAGTAATTTTTGCTGATATAATTATATTTTTTTGTACTTTTTTTTATTGATTACTAGCTGAACCCGGCATGCTTTGCAATGCACTATAAAAGAGTATTGTGTATTT
>JAPMAE010000086.1:5758-26808 GCA_036584705.1 Rhyacophila sp. 25_7 | reverse complement strand
ACGCCCCAACTCATCCCCCAGTCACCCCACCGAATCCCACTCGACAACCTAGACCGATTTAAAAACCAGAGCCTCACCTTTCACTACACACACTTTTGGAGCTTTCGTATCTTGAACCAGTGTAATAATACTGATTACTAGTAAAAAAAATGGGCAATTAATTTGATTTTTTTTTTAATTTTAGATAATTAAAATATACTTTAAATTGAGCCAAGAGAAATATAATTTCTCCGGGGCGTAAAAAATAATGATTTCTCCGTAATTATTAAATTTTATAAATTGCTAGTATAAATATTCAAATAAAGGATTTTTTTTTGATTTGTTGTAGTAGTAAATCCAGTGCTGAATTAACTCTTAAACAAAGTAAGCACGTGCTTAGCATCAAGGAAAAGGGGGCACCAGATAATTTTTTATAGCCGAATTTATTTGAAAATGTTAATTTGAATGAATTTACAATACAATTTGAGGCTCAAATAAATGATGAAAATGAAAATTTAGTGGATTATGACAACGGCAGGGAAATTATTCTGTATTTAAAAGATAAAGAAAATTGCAATTTAATTAAAGATCCAGGGTCGTAGCTTGATTTTTCTGCTGGTCATGTGGCTTATTGGATCGTCAATACCACAATGGGCTATTTGACAAGTTTTACTTTTAATTATTGTTGTAAGTATAAGGAGGCAACAAAATTTGTTGTTAGTGTTTTGGGCACCTAAGGGTCTTAATTCGACCCTGAATAAATCATAGCATCATGTAATTAAATAATTATAAATATAATAAAACACTCATAGCATTAAAATATATATATATCATATCACATGTACATGGATACTACTTTTTAGTAGGAAGGTTTGAATATAGTTATTTAAAAAAAAACTTTAATAACAATACGAAGTTTTTTTTAAACATTTTTTCAAGCTATTACAATTCTATATGCATAGTATAAAACATTTGCTAAATAATAATAAAAATATTTTATATATGTGTTTCGAGTTAATACAATACACAAGATTCCTCCCATAATTTCCTTATTATCCCGGAACGTTAAAATCCAACCACTGCCTTCTAGTTTTTGACAAAGTCAAATTTTAGGAGGTTGCAAAAGTCAAAACAGTTCGCTTTTTATTTTTAAATATAAAAAAGACTGTAACATCAAAACGAAATTGAACATACATAAGGAATGATCTATTTTGATCGTACTAATTCAGCTTTACTCAATCCAATATGACATATAGTCGTACTTCGGAGGCGTCAGCTGTGTAAAGTGTCTCCATCTTGTTTACCTATATTATGGCTACTAATTGTCAATGTTATAAATCGGTTGTCAATTTAACGTTCCAATCAATATTGTAACAAAATTCGGCCATGATAGACAATTGTTGTTGTTTTAATTTTTTTTCATAGATAATTGACATTGTTTTTAGCACGATAGTTATGGTTTTAGTACCATTTGTCGAAATATATGAAGACCTAGGCTTTCACGATCATTCGAAAACAGTGTGAGGATTTTATAATTTGGATTCTGCCGTTTGTGATGAAGGAAATAATTTTATGACTTTGTGTAAAATTAAATTAATTCAAACTACGACAATGAATTTGAATTTTTATTCTTAATGACTATCAACTGCTCTATAATATTTAAATACTGGTAACACTCTAAGATATAAAAATTCAATCTTCATCACGAGGTGCTGAAAACATCCAAATAGTAATTTTCAAGCTGTTTTGATTTCATTTGTATTTTATAACATTATTAACCGCATTCGTTTTGGTGTACATTATTATTTTTTCTTAAATTTTGGTTGCGATGTTCCCAGAATGTTTTTCCCTACCCGTTTAGCCAATGTTGCCCGCTCTTTCATAATGATTATATAGTTTTCAGCCAGCTATATATTTAGTGTTGCCAGGTCCTTTTCATCCCGCTGACAGCCCATAGTTGTCCATGTTTACATTGCCGCAGAGGTAACTTTTTTATTATATATAATTTTATGGCGTCTAACTATCACTTGGGAAATATTTACCTTAAGTGGTTTTTTCCGAAAGGTAAAATATTTGAATATTTATTATATATATATACACCAATAAAATAAAATTTAATATAAAAAAACTACATTCTAACTTTTGGCTTCGGGATGGAGCATAATAACTTCAACACCTTGAAGGTAACAACAATTTTTGAGGATGACTGATTTAATATTTATATACTCGTAACCTACGTTCTACAACATATTTGAATCAGAAAAAGAGTCAAAATTTTGGGACTTGGAGTATATTTATATTCTTAGTAATATGTAATTATACATTCAGATGTTTAGTAAGAAATAATGATTATAACAAATAAATAATTCAATCCAATAATACATTATATCATACAAAAATCATGGGCTGAATTTTTTAATGATAGAAATGAAATTGACACCATGTTTTTATATTACGGAAAATGTTCATTGTTAAATTAATTGTACTATTTTATAAAAAAAATATAACATATTTATCTCAAATAAATGCAATAGTATATTAAAATTGGAAAAAAAAATAATACTTTTTTATCTACAAGTTTCAAAAAACTTTAATGTGTTCATTTAAGAATTTATGAAATAAGAGCTAAAGTTAAATTTATATTTTGTGTTTTTAATATAATTATTAAAATAACACTATTATTGAATAAATTTCATCAATGAAGAGGTTTTCTGATTTAATACTTAATTCATAATTTTACAAAGAGACTCATTGATTTTCAACAATTGATGTTTTATTATTTTAATCATTTTAATGTTTCCAATGGTTTGAGCTACCGGCTTCCCCTTTTAGAAATATCCATTTAATGTTGCAAGATTGGTTCATGTGTATGTTATGTAAATTATTATGTTGCATGCAATGTTTATACATGTTTAATCATAGGTTTTAATTCTACAATATAGTTCAATTAGATGTTCTTTAATAAAAAAATATATTTACTTATTTACGAATGAAATACAAATTATTATAATATTTAGGTGATTACAAAAGTAGAATTATTTTTAAATGAATGAAGCTTACACTGAAAATACTTATTGTATAAAAGAAATTTTACTGCCATCTATGATTTTTCATACAATTTAATAAAATTTCAGAGTTACATTAAATTACAGCTCTGAAAACAGATGTCAGTATATTTTTATGTCTATATTAATAAATTTATTTCTTTTTGTATACTTGGCCTTGATTAAATTAAAATTAAATTAATATTATTTTGTGTTTAATCATAAATTTCGGTATTTTGAATAAAAATTAAAACATAATAATAACATTAAAATACATATTACTTTTCTTATTTGTTACAGCTGCACAGATTCCTCAACGTGGCAGTGAGTATTTTGAAAGTATAACACATTTTTGATTTCTTTTAATTATAGTTTATTTTTAAATATTCGTTTCGGTTTGAAAATGCCTTAACTATTTATATGATTTAAAATGATATTTTCACAATCATAATACATTAGGGATCGTGAGGGGGAGGGAGGGTTAATTTTTATTGTTCCGTAACACTTTTCCATCTCGAAAAGTAGATAGAAGGTGATAATAATTTGCATTCCTATTTAACCTTTTCTCTACCAGACATAATGTCACAACCTGATAAGCTGTGATTTCTTAAGCAAAAATAGAACTTGAATATTTCTTTTGAAAGTATATTGAATCTTTCTTTATCATGACCATATTATAGCAATATCTGGGTTTTCTTATTTAAAATCATCTAAAATTGTCTAGCCAACTATGTTTTAATTTGTGCGAGTTAACCAACTTCTGGCATTTAATCAGTTAATGTGGAAAGTTATGTAACTTTTGAGAGGGGGAGTAAATATCTACATGGTGTTACATGGAAGGGGGGAGAGTAAAAAAAAGTAAGAAAAAAACATTACATTGTTTATGGAAGACCCCTTATGGAAGAATGTCTCACATTATTTAATGTTCGAAATATTTAATTCTTCAAAAAAAAATATTTATATTTTGAATATTTCTTCATTGAAAATTTAGTTTCTTCAAATTTGATTTTTATGCGTATTTGTGGAAATGTAATTTTACTTCATGGCATTCATTAAATTGTGTTATATTTTAAATAAATTTTACACAAAATATATCACAGTAGGCAAATATTTTAGAACAAAGTTATACATAATTCAAATACGAACTACCCATATTGGAAAAATATTAACATTTCAATGAAGCTTTAGAGTGAAATCTGGATGGTTATGATGATTGATTGTATGTATGATTAACGTGTTAGTTAGACCTTCAAAGCTTTTTACGCCATTAAATTTTAACAATATATTACTGATGAATAATCCATGAATAAAAATAAATAAGTTTATCTTTTGAATTTTTATCAAAATCTATCTTATTATACATCTTCGATATACTGGCAAAAGGCGTTAAGTGGGAAAATGACCGTTTTGACCTAATACTGCAGTTGGGTAGATTTTCGCACGCTCTATCATCTGGTAAAACAAGCTTAGCCATATTCCTTGTAATTTTTATGTAATATTAAAATGTCACTTCATAATAAGTCGATATTGAATATTTTATTATTCGCAAAACACCTTTTCACCACAATTTGGCTGATCAGATTTAGTATTTACAGGTCTATTCTAATTCAAGATAAAACATAAACAAGGCTTAAAGTCCCAGTTGCTCTAATATATTATCGTTAAATGTATGTAAAAGACTCAAACTCAAAGTCAGTTTTTCTCAAAATAGTCTTTTTTTACTTAACGCTTTTTTCCAGTATATCGACAATATGTAAAACAACCTTTAAATATTTTTATGGAACTATAACTATATTTGTTATGATAGAATCAAATATATACAAATATACTCCCCGTACCAAAGTTATTAAATGAAAAATACAAACTAAACAAACTCAATTCTTAATTTTTAGCCAACATTGAAAAATATTAATAATATTTAACAAATATAAACTTAACGCCACCTTTATGACAGGACTAGAGTGCAAAATGTTAAATTCTTTGTGCAGTACATTCAAAATAAATAAGAATAATTAAAACCTGAATATTTTGGGAATGTAAAGAAAAAAATATTTTTAAAATCTAGTGATTCATGTTGCAAACCTTCAGTTCCACTAAATGCAGACTGTGTTGTATAGAAAACAAGTTAAAAATATTCTTGCATCTAAGTGGACTGTAATTATCATGCAAACATTTTCAAATATGCAAACAAGCATTCACTTACCTACAATGGTATTACATTCACAACTTCATTTATTTCAGGCTTCCAGAATATTTTTTTAAAAAACGTCATGGAACTCTAAATATTTAATCAATCTTCAATGATCCATATACTTTTATTTTGTTAATTGCATTAATAAAAAGTGTTACACAAAATGCCTGAATTTCCTGTTCGCTTTTCTAATTTCCGTTGGCGAAGGCTGCAAGAGGAAGGAGGAGGTGGTGGTTTCCCATACGAGCAATCAGGACATGCTTCCTTCGGCGAAGAAGCCTCGTTTGGTTTTCACAGACCTGCAGCGCCGTACTCTACAGGCTATTTTTAAGGTAAAAATTTAAAAACATAATTAATAGAGATAAAAATACTGCAAATTCAACTATATGTAGGTAATAAAAATAAAATGATTATTAAATAAAAGTTCAAAACTGTAAATTTCATATTATTATTCTTCGTCCAATAATTGTTGTGAAATATAGAACACATGAAACAGTATTTCAATATAAAATTGATTGTGTGGTGTTCCAGTGCATATTTTGTCTTTAGGTCACAAGTATGATCTCATAGCTGGTAACAATTTTTTTAAGTGTTTAATAAGGATGTGAACACAAATATTATAGCTAAAACTATTACTCAAGAAACAATCACGGTTAGGAAAGTATTTAAAGTGCCATATGCTTTGTAATAGAGAAGAAAAAAAAACGATTTTCATCAATTTTCTAAATAAAATTTAACAGTCCATTATTGAAAAATACACTCAAAGAATTTAAAGATGTTCTAGAAATATTGGATATAGATGAGTTAGTTTTGAATCATCATTTATTTTTAAAGCTTTTTTGATCATATTATTTATTAATTCATATAAATACATAATATTTATTTTGTTTAATCGTTATCATCCAAAATTTCAGGAAACCAAGCGTCCTTCCAAAGAGATGCAAGTAACGATAGCAAGACAGCTCGGCTTAGAGCCGACAACCGTTGGTAACTTTTTCATGAACGCTCGCAGAAGATCAATGGACAAGTGGAAGGACGACGATGCACCTTCTCAGGGTTCACCCAATGGTGGCAACGGCATGATGCATGACGATGACCTGGATCTTGAAGACCCTGACCAGGACCTGGATGATCAGAGTGGCGGGGAACTCTTGTGACAAAGCGCGGGCGGGCAGGGCCTATCTCTTGGAGATAGGCAATTGCTCGTGCTTTAATAGCAATGTAGTTTATTACATTAGAACCATTGTTTTTCCTTTATTTTCCGCGAGTAAAACATTCATAACCTTATTGTAGAAAAACCAATATTTTTTCAATCCTGTCACTTATGGTTTATACATAATAGCCAATATATTTTTGAAAATTCAATGCTTTCTGATTGATAAAAATCTGTAATATTATTTTTTTGACCATCTTAGCATTTTAAAGGGCTTAACTTATTTAAGCTAACATGCTATATAAAATAACTAGACACGAATGGCTGGTTAATATATTTACTTATCAAGTACTAGGAAAATAATCGTAGTCAGGATTTTAAGTCGCTCAATCCTCAAACAAAATCAAATTAAAATTCTTCTCTATTACTGGACTGCCGTTTCTAAGCCAAAAAGTTCAAGTAACACTGAAAAAGCATTTCTTTAAATAAACTAATTGTTTTAAATAATTATGGATATTTCTTGTAGTAAAAATCAGCAAAAGATTCCAAATAAAAGCAAAAATTGGAAATTAAAAGAAGACTTCCTGCAACATTTAAAAAATACAAACTTATTTGATTTTTTAATTATTTATTCATATATTTTTTCATTGGCAAGGAAATGAATAATCAAAAAAATAATTAAAACTATATCAAGACGAATCTACAGTATATCATGTTAATTTCAGTTATTTTTTACACCATTTTTATCATTCAGAAAGTTCGTACTAAAGAAAGTAGATGGCATTGTTTACTCTAATAAATACCATTGTAGTATGTATTTTAATAGTTCACCCCTGCCTTTGCATTTTTATTTTTGGGGAATTAATATTTCCCTTAGGACTAAAGTCATGTACCTAATTACCTATATTTTCTCATATAAATAAATATTTAAATTCTGACCTAAAGGCCTTGTTCAAGTAGACAAAATAGATTTATGCTTTACGCATTAAATATACATGAAAATATTCAAAATATTACAAAAAACTTTGAATTATTCATCAAATTCGATTATAAGATATCTTACATGAAAAAAAATCAGACAAAATTGATCATTTTTGTTTGATTCTAGTCACGAGTAAAAATCTATATTTATAAATTGATACACATATTTTTTATTTAAGATATTTTTTAATTCATAGAAATGGAATTTTTCTATTTGTTTTAAGACAGAACAAGCAAAACCAAAGAAAATTTTGGGCAGTCATTATAATTAAACTATTTAATTTACTTAATAAAAATTAATTTTATATGTTAGCAACTCGGTAATTGCGGTTCTTTTAATGAAAGTAACATTTTTTTTTTATCCAGTATTTGTTTATTATCATAAATAACTATTTACCATAATTTAAGCACAATTATTTGAAAAATATTAAAAAATCTGGTTTTTATTAGCAAATCACAAAAGTGTGATTTTTTGTCAGTAAAATCAGCATTTCTTCTTCTTCTTAAACTATGTTACACCCCTTAGCTGGAGCATGTGGATACCTTATTTTGCCTCCACGAGTCCCTGTCGCTGGCCAGTCTTCTTGCATTCTTCCCTGCCATGCTGGCATAATCATACCACGGTACTTCTAGAATTCGCAATTACTTAGCTGTTAATTAAATATTTCTCTACAACAGTCATAAAAAATTAAGATTATTATGTGTATGAAAACAATGCTAGTCAGTTTTATTAATTTTAATTAAAAAAACAAATAACGATCTCATTTTTCTTGTTAGTAAATGGTTTATTATTATATAATATATAATTCATTATACTCTTATTTAAAAAAATGAGTGCAAATCAAAATAACACCCCAAAGTTACTTCATATATTGTTTAATAGTTCAGAACTAATGTCGTTTAAAACTTAAAATTAGAAGACAACAATATATATATTTTTTTTTATATAAAAATAAATATTTAGTTAAATGAAACTATCATTTCAAATTTGTATAAAATATTTACTTTGTAAATGATGATATTAGTGAGTCCTATAGAAAATTGATACAAAGTGATTTTTTCTCTTGTATCTTTTTCATAGAATCATATGAGTTGACTAAATTTGGGGTTTTATTATTATCAAAGTGATGTTGTAAGGTGTTTCATCTCACATTACGACGTTAATAATATTTTGAAATGTTACACTATTACAAAGTTTATATAATATTATGAATTATATTATTGTATAATTTAGCCATTTACTATACAATCAATATAGTTTGATTTATCAATTATATATAAAACATAATAGTTTATAATTGTAGAAGAGCGAATTGGAGTATTTTTAAACCAAAGACTAAACCAAAAACAATTCTGTGAAGTGCAACTGGACCCTGAAGTATGTTTAAGAAAATGTTTTTGTGATTATATTTAATGACAAAATCTCGACTAATTTTAAAGTGGAAGAAAATCATTAAAAAAATGGATGAGATGCAATACACATTTATAACAATCACAAGATATTCAATAATTTTATAAGTAATGTAAAATAAATGCTTAGATTTTCTTTACATTTTCTTTGTCGATTATTATAGACTTACATGATGACGTTGTAAATATATTGTAGTGAAATTCTTTGAGTTAATATTATATTTCATGTATGACTAAAAACTGGATTAATTTATTTTATTATAAAAAAAGTGACATATTTGTCAAATAATATTTTTATTTTGTCTAAATAAAAACATGTCATTAACTTATTTTATAAAAAAAGAATTAACAATATGAAAATATGTCTACCGGATAGAAAAGGGGTTTTTTAATAATAGAAAAAAATAAAACAAAATGGTGAAGCTATTTTTTGTGACATATTATTTTGAGGTTTTTTTCTTTATTTTTATGAAATAAATACTCTTCTGACAGATTTTTTACTAGTTATTATAGTCAATTAATTTAAGCCAAATAGTTTGGTAGTGTCCTGGTTTCAAATACTTATAATACATGAAAAAACCTGTCTAATTTTTGTCAACTATGATCAGTTGAATGTGTTCTCTGCTCACATACAAGGTCATTAATAATTTTTAATTCTATTTATTTTTTCTTCATTAAACTTTAATGAAAAAAATATATCCCAGTTTTATTTAACTTTTATTAAATCTTAAATTTTTAGCTTAAAAAATATTAGTTGAACGTTTAATTATATAGTATATTAAAGTATTAAGTTGATTTTGATATTAAATATAACTTATGGAAATAATATACAAAATATCTGTACCTGGGAGGTAAACTACACTATGTAAATTTCTTTGGCAAAATTGACATATCGACATAGTGTCGTGTATCTTGTCACGCTTTTTCCAGTGCATACTTAACTATGTTACAGTATTACGAGAAAAGAATATAAAAAAGGAATTTATTTAGAATTACACTACGTTATAATTATATATTATCCAGGAAGCAACACCAAAACAGTTTTGAACAGCCATCGTGAAAAAGTAGCATTTTTGACAGTGTAGTTTCCCACACAGGCACAGATATTAAAAATGATGAATATAAAATGTGTGTGATGAGTTTTTACATACACTTGACAGACGGCAATTTATTTTCAATGCAATGTATTTAATTGACACTAGGCATTTTAAAAGTAAGTTACATCTTTGTCCACATGAAATATAATATTTAACCAGTCAAAATAAAGTAAACTAGAGAGTAAGTGGTTTAAATGAAAGTGTACAGATGGTTTATCATAGTTCGTAATATAAAATGATGATAAATATTTATATATTTTAAATAATACTAAAAGTAGATTACACAAAACACACAACTTGAAGACAGCATTCAAAGACATTCCAGCTTTATTTATTTATATGGTTATTGTTGTAAGCTTAACTGTAAATGTTCAAAATATTTTATAGAATTATTTAAAATAAAATAATAATTAATAATTAAATTTTGCTTATGCCATACTATTCATTAGTATACAGTGTTACCATTTGAAACTACATATTCAAAACTAGATTTAAAAAAATAACAATATTTACCGAAGTATAAAATATGACATAACAAGTGTCTTTTGATATGCTTGATAAAAATATCACTCTTGAAAATATATATTATATTTTTAATACATAAATAAACTCTGTTGATTGGTAACACTGTGAGATTAAACCCTAGTCCTGCTAAAAGATTTTTAATCTAAAACTTTGTAAATAAGGGGTTATAAACTAGCATCTTTATTTGTCGAAGCCATATCACAATCTTTTGAAATTTACTGATGAATACCTACTTATACAGTATCTAATGAATAAACGACTTATCTTTTTTCTTATATTTATATAAAATTATAAGTTTGAATAAGTTTGTAATGACTACACATAAATAAAACATTTTATAATATACTACTTTGATAGTGTTCAACTTTCATTTATTATATCTCGTCTTTGTTAACTACTTGATTTGAATTGTATGTTTTCATTAACGCTTGAAGTGATTCATTCTTTGGTGATATTTTCACAAAATAGATAGCTGGCAGAAGCTATGACTTTATCTAAAATAAATAAAAACATTCCCAAAATACACAAACACCATCTGTATATTATTTTAGTTTGCGATCTATAAAAATGACTACAGATTTCAATTTAAAAACTTCAAATAATAATATAACTTGAAAAAATGTGTTTTCAATTTAATAACCGTTTTATTTTTCAAATACAATATTGAAACATTCTTATAACAGATATTATGTTGTTATTCTAAAAGAAAAATGAAAAATTGAAATTTTCTGATTTATTATAAATTGATTGATTTCAATGTTGAAAATTTAATAATAGCATTCACTCATCTTATTTTTATTTACTCGAAATCTAGTCCAAGAAAGTTTGCATGTTTATTATTTATTATAAAAAGATATTCATTTTCTACATTAAACACAAAATTTACAATGCATGTGTTCATTTATAACAAATGTTTATCAGTTTATACCAAATATTTTATTGTGTTCGATTTATGTGCTCTTAATTATTTAAGCTCTAGTCTTTTTTAATTTAATTTAAAATGATTATATACATTCCAATCTAGTCATTCCTGGTATATAAAAAATCTTATTTTATCACAGAATTTATTTATTTTATTAAACTAATTAACCATTATTTAAAAATGGAATAATATAAAAATATCAATTGATACCATCTATCGATGGCATAATTTAAATTTACTTTTGCATCTGATTTATTTAAATTAAGCAAAGACGGTGTTTCAGTTATTTACCATGATCAATAATATGTATTGAATATAAAAAGTGAGTCATTATCATATTATATGTTTTATATAAATTAATTATTCATAAGTATATCAATGATTTTTCTTTTTCAGTTTGTTTTGTAATGTTTTAGATTTGAATAATATTTTAATTTTCGCTTTAAGATACAAAACCAAAACAAATAAAGATGTATGAAAGAATTGTAAAAAAATAATAGTTTTTAGATATCTAATGGAAAGTTAAATTATTATTGCAAAGTAATTTAATTTATTCTTCTAACGAGAGTGATGAGGTTAGGAAGAAAACAAAATGATATTTTAACATGCGATTAATTAAAATTAAATATTAGTTGTTTGCCAGATTTAAATGAACACTCAACTTTTTGTGTAGTTAAGAAAGTTAGTTTTGAGATGACAATTCTGATTTCCTTTTGGTCAAATATTTCAACTTTCTTCTAAAGTTATTAAAATATTCTTTGATTTAATACTTTTAAATTATTATGTATCAAAAATAAATCGACTTTATTAAAATCGTATGTTTATGTTAATAAATTGCATTTATTTTTCTGTTAATTGTCAACTAAGTATGTATCTAATTTAATTGATAGTTCCTTCATCATTATATGTGGCGTGTATTTCCAAGGTCTACATTGTAAATTGTATTTTATACTACGAATGGATATAACAAAAAAATATGTAATATCGACACCGTAGATAGTGTTTTGGCATTTGCCACAAATTTGTTGGAGTGGAATAGTTCACTTTGGAAATACATGCCTTGTATATTGATACAATAAAAAAATAATTACATTTCACTTTTATGTATTTTGATTCATATCTTTGTACATTTTTTAAAAATTTAAACAATTCTCTTAACCACTACACAATATAATAAAGACAAGTCCAGTTAACCTGATTGAACTTTAAAGCTATTAAATTATATATTGTATGGTGATTTGCATAAGTCTTGTGTATCCAATATTTGATTTAAAAACATCCGCATTTTAAATTAACACAATAAGTTTGAAAACTATTATCTTTATTGAAAATTGTCACCTCAGCAAGATAAGTAAAACATAATTAATATCAGTTATATTTTAATAAACAAAAAATGATATTATTTTATTTTATCTATTGTAAAAATATAATGCAAAAATTTTCATACAACGTTCGAAGAACTATTGTAAAAAATATGTTTTTTTTGTTGCAAAACGAGCTTTCTCAAACTCATCACTCCAGTTATCACTAGTGAGTAGTTAAGATGGGCGACGGAGAATGCTTTTATGAAAGCATTGTATTACTGATTGAAATGTTTGAAATAAACTAAATTGACTAAAACATGTGTTTCATTTATTTCTTTAAAGCATATTTAAAAATTCAATAAACACGCGAGAAATTATTATAATATTTGCAAGGCACCCATTAAAACCCTTAGATGCTCTAAGCACTAACAAATATTAGTGCACCATCACATTTTTAATTCAAAGGTTTTGAGACTTTGAACGCAATAATGAGGTTATGAATGCAAGTGTAATTAATACCAGTGATAGCTAGCAACTGAGCTATGAACTTCTTATGAGATAGTACCCGTCACTCGCGCTGTTTCAAACGTGTCTAGACTTATTCAAAAAATTTATAGCTTCCAATCTGCGAGTACAGTCTACTTTATTTTTTAGGATAAACATGATGACACATACGCTTTATAAACAAGAATTTTAATAAATTTAACTATTTAAATGATAAATTCCGCTGTGAAAAATGTCTGTGGTGCCCCCCGTTCCTTTGATAAGCATGCGCTTACTTTGTTTAAAGGTTAATCCAGAAATGAATATTTGTAGAAGCTTTAAATTAAAAATTGAGTAAAAGTTCAATGCAACTTGTGACAATATAACAACATAAAATTTTACTATCCACAAAATAAACAATTATAATATAGGCAAAGCATTTAATTGTATCAAAGTACTCGAATCTTCGAAAACTTTAATATAGATGCAATGTTATTCAAAACTATACAAACCTAGCTTTATAATTATATTTACAAAAAAGGCATCAGGTCATGTGACTTATTGTCACCTGATATATACTTAATTTGGGAGATACGAGTATATGCTTTATATATATATAAGTCCATTATGAGTGATTCTCAGTATGTTAATAAGAGCTTTATTGATGGGTACTAAATTGTATTGTTTATATTGCAGTACATTGCTTGAAAGTGGATAAGGTTTATTTAAAATATTTGAATAGTATTTACACAATAGTTATTGATTCGTTTTTTTCTTTATTTTTTAATATACATCTATAGGTAACTTATTATAAATTTCAGTCAATTTTTGTAGATACCTCAAACAGAAAATAAAATATGCGACCTCGAAGTATCAGGAACTTATTTATTACAGTATCCTAAAGATAATATAGAACTATTCCAAATATTATATATCTATAAGAGTAAAGTTTTAATGCCATGTTTGAAATATTATAATAAAAAGTTTAGTCTGACTTTTAACATAGTATTATTATTATAAAAAGAGCAGTGCGAATAACTTAACTGTGTCACACAGGTGTTACCAAAACACTTTAAGAACGTGTAGCGATCAATTAAAATTGATATTATGTACTTATGTGGTCCATCTGGGTAAAAACATGATATTTATTTTACTTTTAAAGTATACATCACTTTACTTCATGACTTCTTATTATTGTTTCAACTTTTAACTGTATGAATGTGCACGAAATATAAAATGGGTAAATAAGGGTGGTATTTTATAAAATATTTACTAAATTTTTAGACGGCATCCAGTCAGAAAGCAAACTTACCTGTTATTTCCAAATATATCTTGGAGGTAGAGAGTAAAGGGACTCACACCCTCGCATTGGATCAGAAATTTTTGACTGGACATGGCGAGCTTGTACATAAGCCAGACAGATGCGGACATGACCAAGAAACGGCTGAATACATTTTATGAGAGTGTCCGCTGATGATTTCATCTCATACGGAGCTATTCACCAGAATTTGTCCTCATACTTTTCCAATAGAGCATGCGGATATGGTATCTACCAGGGCCAATTTTATGGCCTTTTCAAGGTATGCCGCATTTTATGGGGAGCAATTTCGCACAGACTCCCAAACTGATTCATCTTCCTCGAGCTTGGACGGCCGAGATAGCATACCAGGTGTAAAAGTACCTCATGCCATTGAGGATTAGATGACAAGACAGCTGTTTTTCATTTATTTCCTATTTCAACTGCACTTAGGTGCTAGGTGCATGGTGATACCCATCCCATGCGGTTCCGTTACGGACAGGTTTAAAATCATATGTGAGGGGAAAACATTTCATTCGTGAAAGTGTCAAGAAGACGACTGCGCATAATTGTGGTTGCGTATACTGACAGGTCAGTTGTGGGTCCTCAAAAACCTACTACATTTTTAGATAAAAAAGTTAAATGTAATATTATAAACGATATATTCCTCGCAGTACTGCGATACATAGTTGTGTTATTTTGAATATGTGGGTTGTAAATTCGATCTGGAAATTGACAAAACTTTGATTATTTTTTCATTTATATTGAAAACTATAACATAAATTTGGTTGCCTAACTTTCTTTTTATCTTTTCAAACCATGTCAAGACCCTTAAGCGGAGTATACGGACACCACATGTTGCCTCCGTGAGTCTCTGTTGCAGGACACTTCTTGCATATTCCCACGTCATATCATCGCCGAATATATCATTTGAATAGTATTCAGCGTTCTCCCAGTATAACGGAATCCAGTTGGCTTGAAGAAAGGGGATGCCTCTGTTATGATCCTTCGGTATCATTGCGAAGGATGCTGGTGTCTAAGTGTTAAAATATCAAGATACTATGAGGTTTAATACTTAACTCGTAAATCTTCCGAATCAGGTTGAAGAATACGATAACATTTAGGTTGAAGAATTAGATGTTGTAATTTCAAGAGATCGATAGTGGAATGATTAGATAATTTATAAAGATTAATTCAAAGATGATTAGTAGGGGAGAGTATGTCGCATAAACTATATAATTGTATGCAGGAAGAGTATGTCACACAAACTATATTGAAAAAAATTAAAAGTACGCTGAAATTTATTTTATTTGTAATGCAAATTATAATTAACAAAGAGTTGTTGATATAGTGTTTGCATTTGGTATAATAGACAAAATTGTAGGTACATTATGGCTATGTATAGTTTTTAGTTTAGGCGTTGTCCGGACTTCCTTCTTTTGTATCCAAATCCTGTTCGTGTGTGGCCAATTCTAATTGATAAGTATTGTCCAGATTTCCTGTACGTTTTTATAATCCTCATGTTGTAAACTTTTAAATGTTTATTAATTCCTTTAATTATTAGTATTTCTTTTAATGGGATATATATTACATCCTGTTGAGATGCTATTCAGGCATTTTCAATACGTGGCCAAGCCAAGTCCAAAGCCTAAAGAAACTTTAGCAATTATTAATTACTTAAAAATGATACGATAATCTTCAAACTGTGATAATCTTTGTTTTTTTATATATTTCTGTGGAGAATATTGTAAAGATAATAATATTTTTTTTTGTCGCACATATTGAAAATGGCATACAGGAAAAAACTTTTTAGCATTGTGGTCTCCGTTATTTTTGCAATAGTTTGATGATAAAACTTTCAAACTTAATAAGTGCATTAATCAGAACTTCTTCCAACTTATTTAATTTCAATATACTAGGAAACCTTATAGATATTCAGAAAGGGTTAAAAAAAGGGCTTGACTTGATAGTTGAAACAATGCAAAACATCTGATTACTGACAATGCGGAATTTTTAAATATTATCCGTTTACATAGTTTTCCTTTCAGACATAATTTACTGATTTCTGCATTTATTTTATTTGTAAATATAATACAAAATAATTTATTTAAATTTGAACATATACATGATAGTATTTAAAATGACATATCTAATATAAAATTATTAAATTCTATTTACTTTCAAGTCATATTTACCACTTATTTTATTAAAAATGAATAACATGTTTATATTCAAATTATATCATACATAGTTACATATTGGATCACCTGCAGTCTGTGCGTGTCCGGTTCGATTCCGTAGCTTCTAAAAAATGTTATGTGTTTATTCTATATTTGTTTTTATAACCAGTATATGAACCTAAATATTGAAGGTGAAAAATAATAAATAACATTCGTAAAATTTATAACAATAATGTCTACAGTATGTACGAATAGATGACCGCATGAATAAATGAACCTTATAGAGGCATTTTCATACACTGCGGCTTGATTGATATCATTGTAAACTAAAGACACAAGGGTTTGGATTAAAATTAATTTCATCAGTTGAAAGAATACATGATTTTCGATCAATATTGTATCTTCTTTGATTTACTACACGTTTTTTTACAATGAACAAAATGTAAGTTTTTTTTAAATATTTATATTTAAAAAAATATATTGTCAATATAATAACATAACATTGTATACTTTTGTTTCATTAAATATATTCAAAAAATTAAAAACAGTTTCATCTATCACTAAATTTTCAACTGAATATCTGTTGTAGCAGGTAATTGATTTTCTGTACAACGGCTTTCCACCCAGATTTTTTTATTCCAAATCCGCTTTGAGATGAAACATATTGGATCTTCACAGTTCAAACTTTTTCTTTACATTTTGTTTTTACGAGTAATATTTGTTTATTATTGATGTAACAAATTAGGTCAACATTCTAGGTAAATATACATTCTTTTTTTATTTTAACCATATCCGCTCCAAAACGAAACATATGGGTATTCACAGTGTGAAGATTGTTTTGAGAGATTTTTTTACGATTAATAATTATTGTCAGTTATTAACTCGTCACTAGCTAATGTTGCTCTCGTGGGTGAGTGGATAGTGAGATCCAACTCACGAGCCAAAGGTCACGGGTTCGAGGCCCGTGCTGGTCGAAAATTTTACAAATGTTTATTCATTTGTATTGTAGCCAGGATACGAACCCGAAACGGTTGAGCTAATAATTGACGATTATTACTCGTAAAAAAATAACAGTCAAAACAATCTTCACATTGTGTAAATCCATATGCTTCGTTTCGAAGCCGACTGGCTTTAAAAAAATAGCTCAATCAATTTGTTCTACGTCCTGGTTTCAAACAAACGTGAAAAACTTGTGTAATTAATGCAAACTCGTAACTCTCGGATTGATAGTCGGACACGCTGCTGATTGACCTACTAAATTGACAAAGAAGAAAATAGTCACACGAAAATTGCTGGGAATATACATATATCTTAGATGGTTTTTTAAATAATATCATGAAATTATCATATTTACAATAGTTACAGACGGCACTCGGATGCAAAGTGTTAGAAAAATGACACAACTTTTATCATGAGGCATCTCTAGGACGTCTAGATAAAGGATTTGACTGGAACGTCCCCATGACTACTGAAAAGAGAAGCTTTCTGAACTTTTGCGAAAAGAAGAGCGAGACGGAGAAACAAAATCAATTTATCGGCGAGTGACGTCACGGAATACGCATGCGTAAATTATGGTTTCCCGGCAAGGAATTGCCAGTCGTGAAGACGTGACAAACTCGGCACATCAGGGGATAAATTAAAATTTATTTTTAACATTTCGTGAACATTTAAAGATTTTCGTTTGATTTAGTAATCAGGATCGTATGATTGTTCATTTAAAAATAGAATTTTAACCTTTTTTCTGTCAGGCATAATGTCAAAACCCAGCATGCTGTGAATTTTCGAACAAAATAGAACCTTTTTTTTTCAAAATTATATTAAATGTTTCTTTGTCGCAACTTTGTTCTTAATGATTATATTATAGTCACAACTCTGTGTTTTCATATTTAGAATCATCCAAAACATTCAATTTTGTCTAGCAAACTACGCTTTTAGTTTTGCAAGTTAACTCGCTTCTGGCACTTAATCGGTTTATAAAAACAAAATGCTTGATAGTATTATTAACTGTAAATAATTAAAATAATTATTCGAAGAATAAATCAACATAATGAGCATAATATAATGTATTTAACAAAATCCACTTAAACCTACCTCACTTAAATATTTTTTTGAAGCAGTCATTGGTGATTGTATATTATAACAAACTAGTAAATTATTTCTACGTTTTGGTATAATTGTTTAACTTAGTACCTGCAGGCACATGTTTACACGTTTTAAAGCGCATTATGTGGCATTCGTGGCATTGTTTTCACTTAATTTCAGAAATGGACATGCAAAGTCCTTCCATCCATACAGCGATGAAACTGCGACAGGAATAAACTAGAAGAACCACTCTAATAAACATTCTTTCCGGAATAATATCATTTTTCTAAAAGTTATGTCAATGATAAAGAACCTACACATTTAGCATTTTAGGTTCGATATAGTGTGGCGTTGTGCTAAAATATGCAGTCCATATTTAATTGTAAGATCCGGGTTTTTTCCAGGACCCAACGCAGCAGCTTCTTCTGGCCCCTCCCCTCTCTCCTCTGCAAAACCCTGCGTAATATATGCCATATTATGATTTTTTTAAAGTCACGAGTTTTTTAAAAACAAGTTTTGTTCTTATAAATAAAAAAACGTTATTATTATTTCAATATAGTGATTTTCAACTAAAGACTGGAAGTTTCTCAAATAAATAATCTGAAAATGTCCTCGCAGATGAAAGTGAACAAAAGTGATATTTTTACAATGTAATTTTTCACATGTAGATTTTTGTCCGTTCGATATTTATCAAATTTAAAATTACTTAAAAGTACGTTTCAATTTTATTTAATAGATTATATATTTTACTACAACATACTGTGTTCTAAATATATAAAACTAAGAAATTTTATCTCAGCAATATAAGTCGATTTATTGTTGAACATATGACAAAAAATACTATATATGGAAACGGTAAATATCTGAAATCAATATGAAAGAATATTAAAAACTCTTGACAAATTAATTCTTTATTTATATACATTCTTATTTTATATAATATAATAATAAAAACGTTAATTAATGTACGTGCATTGCATACCTAGCAACTGAAAAAACGGCACGATAAGCCATAATAAATATGTTTTTTAAAATTATGTTTGAAAAAGTATTGTATTGGCATCTTTATCGGATTTTCAAACACTTTGTTGATATCACATCTACTATGAAATATATAGTAATATAATATTAGAAAAATGTCTGACATGCTATAATAAGCTTATATTTAATATAATTGTGTCGAGTACGACCATTTCCCTAATTTTCATATTTGTTGCAACAGCCGAACGCAGTTGTAGGTATTGACTGAACTGCATATTACTTGGAAGTATAGTTTAATCAAACCGTCTATACAATCGGTTGATCGATGTGCCTGTGTGAAAATCGTGGAAAGCTGGATCGAACGTTTGGTAACTCAGTGAGCGTCGGCCCGCGCACGCGCGTTGCCGTCCTCGGTCCAGACCAAAATAGCGCCGCCAGTGTTGGACGGACTCCGTCGTGAGGAAGGCATGCCTCCGCGTAAAGGGCGGTCCACCGAACCGCCACTCGAACGATAGCGGAAGCCCGGACCGCGGAACCCAATTACAAAAAAAACCGCGACCGAACCCTAACAAAAACCGGGGCATTCACGACGGGATCGATTGAATTCAGGGTCCGAAGCTTGAAAAATACGATATAGACTTTAGACATGATATTTAGATAGTTATATGTCCAAATTGAGATGTAATATAGAAATCTGTTAAGTGTTGAAAGTGAGTGTCAATTTCATCACGTTTTTTTGGTAAAGTGCCTGGTATTTTAAATCTGAGATTACGACAGGTGTTTTTTTTTTGATAAGGCTCTCATCAAATTCTGTGTTTATCGTAGTCATTCTGTCTGATGTTTTGATTTTTATTACTTAGTATGCCGTGCAGTAGAGCTTCGCAGCTGTTTTGCAAAGCTCTAGATTGGCTTTCGACCAATTTAAACGAATGATGCAGAGCTTTAGCGAAGTGCAATCGATTAATAATATTTAGCGATATCCCAAATCCCTTTCAACTTCACATAGGACTGTTTCAATTTAGCGAATTACGCATTCGGTGCCTGGGGATTCAGTGTATTGTTCAATAAATGCTTCCAGGTACATCGTTTTTTCTCAGTAAATAAAATATTTTTAAATGGAAAAACGCGTTTTGTTTTCTACGTACACTCATGTACGTTTAAAAGAAGATTTAATAAACATTAAAATGTATATTATAATTTTGTTACCTACATAATATATAATATTCATGTCTACTAGATTGTTGACATAAATGAAATCTTCATTTTTTTAATACATTTTGATCAAAATAAGGAAAAATAACTTTACTTAAGTGAGAAATACTATTCTAAAAAAATGTATAGTGTTTTACTGTATTTTTTCAATTTTATCGTGGGCAAATTGGAGTATTTGAAAATTAGAAACATTCAAATATACAGTTAAT
>JAPMAE010000085.1:18399-31572 GCA_036584705.1 Rhyacophila sp. 25_7 | reverse complement strand
AGTGTTTTGTTTTTGAATACTTGCATGTCTTTTTCCTGAGCATTGTAAGGTACGAAGAATTTAGAACTATTAAGAAAGTGATTGAAAAAACTCGAGTATGCACTCACCTTAGAACAAGACGGGCGGATAACGTAACTAGAGATACAATATTTTTTAGTATGAATGACTAGAGAGGAAGAGATTTAGAGACAGAGAAGTCTGAAAGAATATTGTGCAGTTAACCATATACCTGAATAGTTCGTAGCACCATATTTAATGATTATTAAAAAAATATTTACTACGAAAATATTGATGTACTTAACTAATTTTTTAGGAAAATAATTACTGGACTCATTAAATACACTATTGTTACCAATACTTTTTGCTGACTTTCAATAGATTATTAAGTGAATAATGTTTAGCTTTGAGAACATTTTACAAATTATTTATCAAGATTTTCGTAGATGAATAGTATGTTTGAATAATCGTAAGAAGACCAAAACGTTACTTGTATGCGCCGTTATGGTTTAAACAGCTAACTTATTAAGTGCTTGAAAATAAACTTATCAACTTAGTAATGAAATAAAATGAGGTATACGAAATATTATACTGGTTCTATTAAAGGGTATATATTCATATTACACTGTATATAAACAAGAGATAAGTGCATATTTAAAGGTAACTTTTCTGATCATCAGATTAAATAAACTATTTAACTTTTTTTCAAAATAAAAAAGCTCTAAAAGTGGATGTTTAAGTGTAAAAAAACGAGATGATAATGAAATCAACTTTGCTAAGAAATATACTACAAATGCCTCAATGAAGCTTTAATCAGACACATCTATTCTTATTGTCGACACAAGTGCGATTACTATTCTATCATAATTAAGTGTTTGCCAGAAGATAAAATACTGATATGAGCTGAAAAACTCAACAAAAAACGTGATATATAATATAATTTAGTTGTGTAGAAGTCTCATTTACTACTCTTTACTCTCTATACGAATTTTAGCCAAAAAACAAACATACGTTGCAATTCTATATTAGTTGATAATACATGTTATTTATTAATTTTTTCAAACCTCATTAATATTTCTGATTTAGTTATTGGGTAACAACGTGACATGAATAGATAAAACTTTAAAATTACAATAAAGGTAAACTTAAATAAATATTTTATTAACAATTATAAAATTTATTGGCATCCATCATACTTTAAGTAAATAAATCACTTTACAAGCTCAAAAATTATGTACAAAAAGAACACTAGCATCTAGTTATAAAAAGCGATACAAACACATTTTGTCGAAATCGAAAAAAAATACGTTCATAATATTCGCAAAATTTTATACTTAGTGTAAAAATATTATGTTTCCAAACCCGATATGTTATTATAAAACAAATAAAAAGTACACTTTTCATATATTGTTATACTTTAAATCTGGTTGATTCGGAGCGCATTTAAATATTTATTTCATTTTAAAGTTTATCGGCTAATAAATGCCGTTATTTGGTTCAAAATTAAGCAAAAATACGATGAAAATAAAGAATCTTAATAAAAAAAGGAAACTTGACCTTGAAACATAAAAACATTGTTTGCCGTAAATATTGAAACGTGCTTATATAGCTTTTTGTAACTAGACACTTCAAATGTTAAATTATTTCTTAAAAATATATAAATGAAAAGGCGAGTTATTTATATATGTTTAAGTGCGGAGCATGACTTATATTAAAAATCGTATGTATTTTTATAGTTTATAATCATTAAAAGTGTAGATTTATATTGTATACTACTTGGTTCGAACACTACTAAAATGTGAAACTATATAAACTGATCGAGTACGGATACTGTCGCAAATACTATATCAATGGCTTAATTATATTGATATGCCTCGCGCATGCCCCACGTTTAAAGTACAGTTATATTTTCACTTTTGTAAATTCAATTCCATTCAGTATTTATGAATATATTGTTCCAATATTCACTGACAATTATCGCTGGGGTAAATTACTTTTTTTAGAATTTTTCAGTTAAAAAACTTCGTTCAAATATCTTTTTTTTATATATATGGTCAGAAGGTTTGAGAGAGAAGATGAATCTAGCAACGGTTTCTCCATAAGATTTAGTTAGTGTAAAAAGAGACTATATATATATGTATATTGATCGCAAAACAAATTTTACAGGAGGCACAAAAAATGTTTTACAATGATTTTTAATCAATGTCATATTAACACAAACTTGAAGTGTATGATGACTAATAAATTAGTGTTTCTTTTCCTAATCTGGCAATTGAAAAAAAATATTAAAGAAACATCGTTAAAATTGAGGTCTAATGCTTTTTTCCTTTCCGCACACACTTAGTATTTTGTTATTTTTTCAAAATGTAAAGCTGAATTTCAATAATAGTTTTGCATATTGTAATAGTCACTTTTGGTGAAACTAAAGGCTAAGCCTTTTTACTTAAACATATGTCAAAATTATTGTAAAAATATGCTCAAAATACAATTAAATTTAAAAAAAACACGGAATTTTTTGTCTTTATAGAAAGAAGCCATACTTGCAGAGCTACCAACTGTCAACGATAAAATATTATGTATTTCAGAATATGACTTTTCAATGTAAAACTTATTAAAAATCAAGCATAGATTATTAATCAAATAGGCAGCTTATCTGTGCCAAAAGCTTTTATAAAATCAAAAAGCGCTCCAAAGAAGGCTGAAAGCAAACTGTAAAGGAGGATGCAATCGCTCCAATTTCCTCTGAAATGTTTTAATTGGACACTCCTTCTTTCAAACCTTTTCTAACTCCCTCTCTCCCTAGCCAGAACTTTTGCAACTCTCTCGGTTACCTGAAAAATAACCACCAACGTAAAGCTGGGTAGTTTCCGGTGTATAGCGTAGCTTTATCTGCATAATTATTTGTTGAATACTGTCATTTGTAATTGAGATATAAAATAAATATAAATATTTATATGAAAAATTAATACAAATTATGTAATAATAATTTTTTGTTTATACTATGTAATTAAAATTATTAATTTCATGTACTGGATTGGATAATATATTTAAAAAAAAATTGTAAATATTATTTACTGGCTTCTAAACAACACTTTTGAACTTTCTACATTTGTGTATTGTTTTATTCAAGTTTCAATATAATTACATATTTTATTGTATAAATTATATATAATATTATATAATGCACCTTCTAATAAACTTTCACAATAATTTGGCAATCCACTGAGTAAGTCGCTATTTTACTTGAGTAGAAAAAGTCACAGCATTGCATAACTATGTGTATGTAATTTCTCCTAATGTTTATAATTTGTTACGTTATTTTGCGTTATGTAAAAAGTTTCCTTAAGTTAAAAGCGCATCCGACTTACGATCTGAGGATCTAGGGTGCAAATCCCGTAGCTGGCAAAAATCAGACAAATTTTTTCATCTGCATTTGAAACCAGTACAAAGACAAAATTGGTTGAGCTTTTTTAACCTTTTCAGTGCCAGATATAATGTCACAATCATACAAGCGTCCATTTTAAACCTTACGATATTTCTTTTCAAATATATTGATTTTTTTTAATAATGACTTAGTTTTAATGATCATAGTACAGTCATATCTCTACGTTTGAATATTTGAAATCATGCAAAATATTTAAACGTGTCTAGCAAAATACATTATAATATGTGTGAGTTAAATCGTTTCTGGCACTTAACCGATTAAGGACAGTGAACCTGCCAGTACACGCAACCACGATTATGAGTAGTCATCTTCCTGACACTAATAAAATGTTTTTTTTCCTCACATATCACTTTAAAGCTGTCCGTAGCAAAACCGCATGGGATGGTATCGCCATGCGCTTAAGTGCAGAAACTAGGTTGAAGTAGGAAATTAGTTAAGCTTATAACTGACAATTATTACTCGTTAAAAAAATGTCAAAATAATCTATATATTGTTAAGATTGATATGCTTCGTTTTGGAGCGGATATGATTAAAATAAGAAAAATTGCAATTTACTACTAAAATAATTAGAAATTTATTGGAAAAAATATATTTCTTTAGTAAAACTATTTTTACGATAATGAAAAAGTAGTTGTATTGAATCAAGTCTGTGGAAATAACATTTTTGTTATTTTCTTTTGTTATTTTAACCATATCTACTCCGAAACAAAGCATATGGATTTTCACAATGTGAAGATTGTTTTGTCAGTTTTTTTAAATGGTTGATTTATTAGCTCAACCGTTTGAGTTCGTGTTTTGGCAACAAAACAAATGAATAAACATTTGAAAAATTTTGCAACCAGCATGGGGCTTAAACTCGTGATCCCCGTATGCTAGGCGTATGCACTATTCCCTAGCCTAACTAGGGCGACTTTGTTATATAAGACATATTTAAACTAGAAAACATCATTTAAATTACCCGTTTTATAAAAATATCAAATTTTACCAGAAAATGCATTCGACAACCCTATTTCATTTGTTTTTATTAATGTCAACTCTTCTTTGTCATAAAAATGATACTATATGATGTAATATGACCTTTTGATGGATCACCGTCCTAACTAAAAGAAGAATATTCTTCAGCCTTTTTAAAACGGTTCTTTGCTTTACTGATAGAATTTTATTCTGACATTTTGTATTGCGAGTAGTTAATACTTTAGAACTATTGATTAAGTCGAACTCGAAGCTCTATTTGAACAATGTGAGATTGACAGCCGTCAACAATGGTACAGGTCTTATATAATCATTACTTGTACACGAATATATATAATTTATATATAACTTTTTAATATATTCATAGATTAACGTAAGTACAGGGTGCAACAGAACTAATTAATTAATTTTGATAAGCTATGAAAAATTAATGGAGTATATAAATAAAAAATGTTTTTTATTCAAGTTTAGCAATATAAATCATAATCAATCATTAATTGTACAAAATAAAGTTTTTAAGATGACGGTCATTAGCAGCAACCCACTGATGCAGACAATTTATGAAGTTTGTAGACCTCGTACACAAATATCGCGGGGTATGGTGTTAACTTCTTCAATAATCCGCGACCTTAGCTCTGATAGGGTATGAGGGTGATATTTAAATACCTGGTATTTCTTATATGTATGCTACTAGTGTTCTCCAACTTTTTAACCTAGTGCCGAGTTATGTTCACATTAGGAACGCCATTGTTACGCTAAATATTAAAACGACGTCAAACATATTTTTGTGCGATCACAGATCACTTGTTTTCAAAATACGTGCGCACAGTAAAGCTTTGATGCACTCTATTCAACACCCTGCTGGCTACTGAAATTGGTTCACCGATGGAATAAAATGAGACCACGCGAATTATTTCCTCTTATCACCGCTCGAGCATCCATTCTAACCATTTAATTGGTTTTGCCGTACCTTAAGAAATTTTGATATATTTTTCATAGATATTTTTGCATTTTATTAGTTTATTGGTAAAAACCGAAAGCTACGTTCAATAAAATTATCTTGAGTGTCGATACCTTTCATACAAAAAAGACCACGTTCAAATAGATTTGTTCTATGAATTATTAATAAATAAATGAATCACTTCTTCAACTTGTTTAATATATCTTCCCAAATATGAACACATTTCCTGATTATAATCAAATAATAGTTTTTTTTCAATTTTTAAATTAGTTATGTATTCTATTTAATTATTTTATTTTAATTTTGCATGTTATATTCGCGTTCAGTTAATAATTTAAATGGTTATAAAAAAATACAAATTGAATTATTAATTTTATTTGAAGACAAAAAATCAATTAGTTCCAGTGGAATTAAAAATCAAGTACAGCGGTCAAACTTTATTTAAAAGAAAGTTAAGTAACCGAATGAATCACTGTGATAATGACAAAAAGTTTAAAAAAATATTCGTAATAATTTTTATATACCCAATTAAAGTAATGACTTAAAAATGCAGAAGTAAATCACTTACAATGGAGGCACTCCGCCCACGAAGACATCCGAGTTGGAGGGAAACTTTCCAAAGTCAAACTCTTTACCCCGTGAGGTTTTTGACTGTGAAGCCCCGTCCACACTCAATAATGTTAGTTCATCCTTTCGAGACACCTGAAACAGAAAAAAACATCAAATAAACAACAATGGACCTTGTATTTTTCCACTCTCCATAAAAATATACATTATTAGTGTTTTTCAATAAAGTATTTATCTTTTACGCAATATATAACATTAATAGTCGTATTTGTATATTATATTAGATATATTATATGCAAGTTACCTAAAATAATAGATTTCATTCAAGCTTTTATGTGGTAAATTATGGTCAGAAAAAGCATCATCGTATGCCGATTAATAAAGAAGATGTCAAGATGATACAACCCTTAGTCAAATTGGCCAGTTACAGTGACATAAAATAAATATATTTTACGCACTCTGAAGTATTTTATATCTGATATACTCGTATGTTGTTCCTGTGGAATCATCGGTGTACAATTGTCAGTAGAAGCTTTAGTAGTAATGATATATAAAGGATATAGAGACAGGTTAAGCAGATATTCTCTCTATTTTTCAAGCAATTTATATTTCAAACGTTATGAGATATATATAGCATTGACTAGAACAATAGACAAAAATGAATACAGAGTTTTTTGTATACATTTTATCGCATGTAATGTTATTAAGTAAAATTTCTAAAGAATGATTATTGATGCACTGAACTAACTAGTTTCCCATTAAAAGACTGAATTAATTATTCATATATGTCGGTGTATATGTACGTAAATCAGTAAACATTTTTTCTAATGTTTATTCATTTGCATTTGAATCAGGACATGAACCCAAAATGGTTGAGCTAATAATTAATAACTATTACTCGTAAAAAATAACTGTTAAGAAAATCTTCACACAGTTAAGATCCCACATGTTTCATGAATTTAAAAAATAATTATAAATATATTCATATGATTTTGTTTAAATGTTATAATCCAACGGATCTAATATATTTAGATTTAATCTATTTTTAAAGATACAAGTATAACTATAATCGTTGATAGTAGTAGTCATCTTAATTATAAATTTATTAAAAATACATATAAATATTGCAAAAAAAATACTTTGAGTGTATTCCGCTTATATTCCAATATAATTGAATTGATAAATAATTGAAATAAAAACAATGCATATTTTGTGAACAAAAAGAGGAAACAAATCAGTATTTGTCTGGAGACTGTGGATAAGCGTAAAGTCTATAAATTTCATAATGAACACTAAAAATAGTGAAAATGGTGTATAAATCATTAGATTTGTCATTTATATTACTTTCTATATTTTTATGATATTCAAAAGTAAATTCAATATATATCTAGTGTACAGATATTTACACCCCCTGTTCAGGTGAGTTCTAATGATTTGAATAACTTTGGAGATAGCTACGCCACTGTATAGTGGATTCACAATTACGGAGAGATATAAGGTTGGCATAAATAAAGTATAGTTATTTGCTGTATGGCATCCTCCCAGTTGAAATTGTTGTTATTCCTACTATTGTTATTGTTGCTAAGTAAAATGATACACAATTAAATAATTTATCTAATTCTACTAGCGATATATCTTGTTAATATATAACTTTTAAGCGTTTTTTAGTATTCAATAAAATATATTTAGTGAAATTTCTTCGATTCTTATAGTATGAGAAAAACTTGTAAATAGAACTCGATACAAATCATGATTTTCAGCATATGCGAGTAATTGAAATCATATTGTATTATACTATAATTTAATGTGAATTTAATAATTTTACAACTTAATTATATAGTCAATTGCTATTAAAACATTAAATGTGTTTGATATACGTACATACTCGTATAACCTAAAAAAATAATGTTTCAATAAAATAAAAGTTATATATATATATTTTACCGAGAAAATAATATTTCTCAAAATACACTACGTAAATTTAATGCATTCATAAATTTAAAATAAAATAATAGTGTCAAAAGCATGGCAAGTCACTTTGATTGCACGCGTTTTATAAATATACACAATAGATTCTACAAAGAAGTATATTCAAAATTAACAATAAAAATTTTACAGAATGAAAACGTCAAAGCTGAAAACATGACAGAAAGGACGGTGAATATAATAAAATAATACTTTTAAAGCCGTTGAACAAATTATTATTATTCGGAGCTTAAAAGCTCTGTTGTTAGAAAATAGCCTTGGTCCACTTTAAATAAGAACGTTTAATGTGCCTCAATCAACTTTTTATTACGTTTTTAAACGATAAATATTATTATCTGTCAAAATTAAATTGTTTCAAAGTGTGCAATAAGTATTTTAATAAAAATAAATATTACTTAAGATGGTGATTTGATAACGAATGATATAAAGAAAAAATATATTTTGTACAGTAAAGAGAGATTCAAACAATGAACATTTTTACGAAAATATATAATAATATTAAAATTAATAAACAAACTTTTACAGTTTAGAAAAATATTGAGTTACAGAAGCAACACTATGTGTCTTTTAAAATAGTTTTTATGGGCGAATAATTGAAAATTATAAAAACTGTTTCATGTATGTGTAGAAATCTTTTTATTTATATGAGTAATTATTTTCATAAAAACAGAATTCGTAGATATATACGTGGAATAAAAGAAATCCATATAAAATATACACATCTGTCCGCACAATTTTAAAAATAAGGCATTTTACCGTTATACATTAAGTCAAAACTAAATTTTAAATAGCTTAAATAGTCCGATTGTTGATTTTATTGGCATGAAAAATATATTTAAAATAAGCTTTTAAGTGTCTATGAATTAGTATTTTTTAAAATGCTTTACAAAAAAATAAAGGAATGATTCTTAAGTCTAAAAATGTTGATTTCTTGTTTGTTGTTATACTCGTATGTGACTATAAAATTTCAATTCTGATGAAGGAACAAGTAAAAACCATTATAGTATTTAAAAATAATATGCTTCCGAATACTATAATAAAAAATGGATCGAGAAAACTTAACATTTTTTCACTAAAAAAAACAATTTGCACTTCATATTGTTAAAGTATTAAAGCAAAATGATTACAGTGAAAGTTGTACGAGTGTATAATGAAACACTGATTATAAAAATGGTGTTTGAAGGATTTTCAGTGGACACCCAAACTTTAGACCGGCTCCAAAACTAATCTGAGCAAATAATATCACAAAATATAGAAGTAATTGAGAATGGTCGATCATAAATCTTAATAGATTATTATAACACTGACTATATCAATAATATAGTTTTGATAATTACATTTTTTTTTAATTAATTTAAGTTCAATATCGTTTAACAGTATGAAAATTGGCTTGAAAGATTATCCAAAAGAGTTCTTATTGAAAACTTTTGATTTTATCGATTTTAATTATATTCAACGTATTCACTTACCCATCTACGTAATGAAATCCGAAATAAACCATCAATTTTGAATTGAAAACTATATGGCTAGTTTAATAAATATTTCTTGTAGTAAAGTTATATTTTATATTCAGTATTTGATGTTACAAAAATTTTACTCAAATTATTTAAATAAAATCATTAATAATATGTTAATACAATTATATATAATTTTATTTCACTATATTTTAACGTGAATGAAAAAAAAACTATAATTATAACAAAATAAATAAAAAATAATAATAAATAAAAATAATAAATATATAATAAATAAAAAAAATAACTTGCGAATAAGAAAACGTCAAATAAGTAAAAAGTTCTTGAAATATAAGCAGTACTATTAAATTCTTTTTCAGGAATTTAAAACGTTTCAAATTTATTTGAGGCAGCTTGGGAAGTCCAAATTTTAGACAGTGAAAGAAGCCGGAAACTCCCATAAAATTAGGCAAACGACTGCTCTTTTGTTTTTTATTTGATTGTGGCCACATTTTGGACTTGGAGGGTTACGTACAAAACTGAGTAATAATCGCCGTAAAATTTTTAGACAGATTAATGCGTGATAGTATTTTTCTAGGGTATTTAACAATACGTTAAAACTCGTTATCTGTAGTAGAATGCAAAAAATAACATCTTATATACTTTATTATTTAATATGCATATACACATGTATATATAAATACGAGTACAATTACATTATATTGAGTTACAAGGAAGCTTCTTTTCCAATTTTTTGTCCTAACCATCCAAAATGTGAATTTTTTAATATTAAACCGACTGTTTATAAGTTGTTCATGAAGGCAATTTCACTTTAATCTATCGAGAAAAATATATCAAGATAACTATTTAAGAAGGATTTTGACAAATCAAGATTTACTTTCAGTTTTTTTATACATAAACGTTTGTAGTATTAGATTTTGATTTTATTGAATTCAAAGATAAAAAAAATATCTTTGTTATCAGGCAAAAATATTCAATAATGAGTTTATTTAAAAATTTAGATAATTTAATTTGATCTCTTATAATAAAAAGTTTATATAATATGTTTCATATATCATAATCGTTGTTTCTTGTAAATAGTTAGGTTCATTTTTCACGTTTTTTTAATATTCGATAAAACTGTGCTTTTGTTTTAGTTAGATTTAAAGGAAATTTTCAACTAAATTTTTTCCATCGAAAGCAATATTTTTTTTGTTTTGTATATTAAATCTAATTTTTTGTTATAATTTTAGATTTTATCGGTACTTATTAATTGATTGCTTTCTGAATTTGTTTTCTATTTTTAAATATTTCAATATCTCTTTTATAATTCAAGACCAATTTTTAACTGTACATACAAGTACAGTAAAAAATATCATTCGTGCATTAAACACAGAACTTAAAATATTTAAAAATTTCAAAGTATATATTGAAATAAAGATTGATTTTGTTTATTAACCCTTATTTAGTAATGATAAATATTGAATATGCTTTAAAATGAATTTGGGTTTCTTGTTTATTCTGTTAATGCACAACAAAGTTCTGAGAATTTTATTTATTTTCAAACATAATTAATATTTACGATGACAACTGAATTGACGACAGATCAATCAAATTATAACTTCAACGTAACCAAGTATACTATGCGGAGTTGACGGAATAAGACCTTATCTGTTCTGAAATGTTTCAACTGGTAAATTTTAAACAATACTAGTATTTTTTTATATTGACAGTTATGTTTACTTTTACACCATTTTACTTTTGTGGTAAGATTATAGTGATAAGAAAAACCTCCTAAAGTGTAAATAAGATGTAAGTTTTGTCTTTCTATGTATTAAAATTAAGTGGTTTAGAAGGGTTAATACTCGGATAGTGGTAGAAGGATGCAAGTATACGCGGTCTTCCTCTATTTGATCGGTGACTCCATTAAAATAACCAACATATTTAAGACTTCAAGGCTTTTTCCATGCGTGCGTATTTTAAAAACAACAACAATAGTTCAAAATTCCGCTCAACAATGTCGTTTCTAATACAAACACGATTCCATCGTGAGTTAAGCAGTTGGATAAAACTGGTAACACACTAAGAAGAGATGTATATGGCTGACATACTCTACCAAAGTTAAGAGAGCAGATTATTGAAGAAGTTAACACTGCACTCCGCAATTTGTGAAAGAGCTGTACAAAACTTCAAAGAACGTCTCCAATATGTGTTGCTGTGTTGTGTTGAAGACATTATTTTCCAAACGTTATGAATATAAATGATATGTCATGTAAACTTCGATAATAGAAACATTTTTTCTTTATATACCCCCATTACTTTTTTATAACTCCTCAAAACTGCTTAGTCGATTCTGCCGCACCTGTATAATAAATCATGTCTTTTTAAAAAATGAATTGGATTTTGTTATCTGACGAGACTATTGAATACAGTTTATATGGCGAATTTGGCAGAAAATAAAGAAAAAAATGACTCGCTAGCAACAAAGACTTGCGGAGGTAATACGTGGTATTAATTATTCCGATTCCGGTATAAAAAATAAGGGTGAGTCATAACGTAAAAGATAGTTAAATAAATATTCCTTTCCAAAAAGAATAAAAAAATACGATTGCTTATATTTGTTTTAATTTAAAATACAACTAACGAAACTCACCTCTATTTTTCTCAAATGTATTTAGCAAAATGAGTATAAAAAAACTCCACTAGTATTTCAACATTATTTATTTCTACCGACAATTAAGAGAAAATACAAATAATCTGTCTAGGTGCAAGTTTTTTATTTACACTTGCAAAATTGGGTGACAATTTTATTAAATGTATGCAATACTATTGTATAATATTTATTTGATGCATAAATAATGTATACGAGTATTTTATTACTTGATGATTGACGAACACAGACGTATATAATTCTTCAAAGCGAATTTTGAGCGGACACATAAACGTGTCCATACTCCTGGACAAGTTAATAACATAAATATCGAGTTAACTGAAACAAAGTAATTGTAAATCATTTACCGTACGTCATATTTTTACTTGTATTTATTAAGCGTAATATTTATTTTATATAATACAACAAATAAATCTCATGTTACTTTTCAGAAGAAAGAATGGATAGTTTTTTTTAAAATAATTAATATTTTTTGTACATGTCAGTTAAAAAAACTTTATTGAACAATAAATCAAAATGTTTTTGTTGTACCAAATACTTTTAATCTGTTTTCAGTGCAAGTTGTATGTGATATCCCAGCTAAATTAGTTAGTTATTTTTGATACAATATAATATTTTTATCAATGGCATTACAAGTCACTGTTCACCTCAAACAGCAAACAAATTATGGCAAACTAACTTAATTATAAATTCAACTAAGTTATTTTTACTAAAGTAATTAACAAGCAATTTAGTATTAACTATAAACTATTATAAAGAACGAATTGACACGTTTGTAATTATTGTAAAATAATAAACTTAAATAAATTTATAGGAATATCCACTCGTTGAGACTATTTTTTCTTTCAAACAAGTCTGGTCCAAAACGAAGCTTTTATTTTTTTTTATATGAAGATTACTTTGACTTTTTTTTATGAATAACGAATGAAAATTGTTAATATTAATTTCTTTTTTTTTTAATAATCCGTTCCGAAATGAAGCATATATATCTCTACATTGTGACGATTGTTTCGACAGTTTTTTTTTAAATAATAATTGTCAATCGGTTTGAGTTCATGTCCTGGCTACAATACAAATGATTTTTTTTTAATACAACCAACATGTGCCTTTAATCCGTGAT
>JAPMAE010000082.1:3626-21943 GCA_036584705.1 Rhyacophila sp. 25_7 | reverse complement strand
GCATCGGTCGACGATGGATAGGACAGAAGAATCGATCGATCGGGAATTAGCGAGGGAGTGATTAAAAGCGCAATCAACAGTTATCAGCCGAGAGAGAAAAATCACATCACGGGAAAGTAGTGTTAAGTCAGCTTGTAACATCGATGGAAATATAGGGATAAAGGCGATTGGTAAGTTAGTTTCTGGTTGAAAAAAATCAAATAAATATTACTTAAATATTACATGCATTGAAAAAACAATCTAGTGACAGACAGTTGAGTGATACTACTAGATATTCCAGTCAGAATAATCGAATATCCTATATATAATCCTATCCTATATCTTCAATGAAATATATTGTAAATCATGTTTAGATATGACATTTTATGCATGGCAGTTCGTCTTCATATATCTAGAAGAGGCATAGGTCATAAATCACCTTTTAAGGGTGTTTTTTTGTATTCTTACAGGATACCACACACAGAGTGTGATCATCATTGTGTATACTTTAGCTTGTTTTATTGTAAATTTTATTGTACTTGCATATGTGATTTATTATAAATGTTCAAAATTATATTTTCATTCTGCTTTAATATTCGAATACTTATAATTTCACTATTCGATATTCGACTATTCGAATACTTTTAATTTCACTATTCGATATTCGAATATTCGACTACTTTTAATTTCACTATTCGATATTCGAATTTTTCATTATGTCTAATAGTTGGAACCTATAGTTACCACGGATCGCTTATATTTAAGAATCAATGAAATACAAATAATACGACGTTTATTTGTGTATTTAAGATACAAATAAAGAAGTTATTGAAATATATATTTTTTCTTTCAACCGTATCCGCTCCGAAACGAAGCATATGTCGTGTCCTGGTCATAATACAAATGAATAAACATTTGAAAAATTTTGCAACCAATACGGGCCTCAAATCCGTGTCCCTCCGTTTGTGAGTCGGATGCGCTATCCACTCACCTACGAGGGGGACAAATATTGATTATATTGAAATATATAACTAACCAAATAGATCAAGTAAAATAAAACTATTTTTAATTAAAAAAAGCTTTGATCTGTTTACAGAACAAATTGTCAGTATTCTTGCAAAAGGTGATAAGTCGAAAAATGACTGTTTTGATCTAATAATTCAGTTTGGTAGATTTTCGCACGCTCTTTCATCTGGTAAAACAAGCTTAAACATATTCCTTGTACTTCTTCAGTAATATCAAAATGTCATATTCATATCATATTAAGTCGATATTGAATATTAGATTACTGGCAAAACATATTAAACTGACTAAGGATTATTTGACTGATCAGATAAAGTGTTTTTATGTAAAAAGTTACAATTCTGGAAAACAAATGTCAATAAGACTCACAGTCCCAGTTGCCCTAAAATATTATCATTAAATGTATGTAAGATACAAACTTTTTTTTAAAATTCCATATACGCTCCGAGATGGAGCATATGGAATCTTCATAATATGAAGATTCCATTCTTTCTCTTCTTAACATTATTTTTTTACTAGTATATTAATAGTTTAATAGTTGTTAATTACTAGCTCAGCCTAATAATCATTTGTAAAATTTTCGACCAGCACGGGCCTCGAACCCGTGAGCCGGATGCCACTATACTCACCTAATCTAAGAGGGCGACTCAAACTTAGAAATAGATTTTCTCAAAATAATCTTCATTTTGCTAGTACGCCGACGAAATTTAGGTTATTGCAATTAAGCCCATTAAAATCAAAAACAGAAAACTGTGTGTATCGGGTAATTCTTAATTAGGGACATGATCCTCATTACTTATGTTTGAAAAGATTATTTATACAACACTTAAAAAGATAAAATACAACAATATCAACTTTCAATAAATCATTTTCTATAGTACGAGTATCTGAGTTAAAAATCTCGAAACAATGCTCGAAACTGCTATATAAAAAATATCGTAAGTAATATTCTGGCCTTAATAAAGCTTTCCATCGCTTCACGGTTTAGTCATGAAGGAACTTTCGACGCACATCCAAACCCACGGGAGTAATATTGCAGCATTGGAAATTCGCAGAATACAGGTAGAAATATTAGACGTTAAATTTACATAGGTTCTGGTTTGTTTAGACCCGCTCTGAGAAACAAATAAGGTTTGGTTTTTTATAAGGACGGCGTGTCTCGGAAGTGTACGGCATATTTTTAGAGGTTTATTTATTTTATTAGTGAATAAAAATGACATGATATGTGACACGCATTTTGTTTTAATCAAAATAGAATAGAAAAAAGCAGTAAACATGCATAATCTTAATATAAATAGAGACTATTTAGGCAAAAGGGTACACAACTAAATACGTGTTATGTGAAAAAGAATTACGCCAAATATGCCGAATTACGAGTATTATCGAACTTCAGCTTTAGTTGTTGAAAAAATAACGGCCTACTAAGTTTATATGGAAAGGAAAAAAGCATTACATTTTAATGATTTTTCTTTAAAAAAATTTATATTCATTTGTCATGCACTTCAAGTTTGTGTTAATGTGACTTTGAGTCAATATCATTAAAACACGTTTTTTGTGCCTTCTGTGAAATGTTCTCTGCGAAAGTTAATGCCTTTTGCCTAAATACGGCCAATATGACATGTTTTAAGAGGAAATTTATTAAATTGTAATTTGAAATAAATTATTTATTTGACCCATTTAAGATTGATAACATATAACTAGGAAATAAATAATATGATATGTTAGTACTCTAGAGAATAACGTATGAATTAGCAAGTTTTGTTGAATAGAAAAGTAATAACATTATGCAATACTATATTTCTCAAAAGATTTAGATAAAATAAAATACAAAAGTTTAATGATTGAGATGGATTAGATATTTGGAAAGTTTGTTTATTTGTGTAGGCTGTCATATAACTGTTGAATATATAAGTACAAAATTTAAAAGTTAGGTACGTATTCTGAAAAAATGTATAATTTCATCGTAGAGTCGTCTGCTTAAATAGTTATAATGACAAAAAATTGGGCTGTATATTGGGCCATAGAAATAAACAGTCATATAGCATATATAATGATTAATAAAGATACAATATCTGGCATCATGGATGAGATTGAATGACGTATGCAGGTTAGAGCTTGTCCATAAACTAAGTAACGCTCTTGAAAGAGAGTGAGGGTTAACCACAAATGTCTACATGGCGTTATAAGGAGGGTAGGTTAATTTTTATTGTTACATAACACTCATCCCTGTCAAAAAGTGAATTGTAAATTTCATTCCTATTTAACGTAGAAATTTATGTAACCTTTGAGACGAAAGAGGGGAGGATTAAGCTGAATGTCTACATAATGTTTTATGGAGGGGGGAGAGTGAAAAAATGTATGAAAAAACGTTACGTGGTTTATGGACGGTTCCTTATGCAAAAAAAAAACCTTAAATGAAAAGCATACTGTCGACTATTATTTCATTATAATATAATTTCCATCTAAGGATGATTTAGATATTAATACAAAAACAAAAACGTATACGTATATTCGTTTTCTTTAGAGTGGCAATAGTTTTAAAAAAACTACACCACATAGTAAGATATACCTTGGTATCTCTTACATTCAAATATCTAATAAAAGTTTAACGCCGCTACCAAAAGCTGCAACAAGTTTTAAAAACAACTCGGAAGAAGCTTCCATCCTCCACATGCGATATTTTACTGAATATAGGTATGGAATATAGTGAAAATATACTCATAAATAAATAAGCGAGGAAAACTAAATTCGTACAAGCTTTCGTCCGAGTCGCTGCTTCTAAAACTTATAAGTCGCCAATGATGCGGACAAATTAATTTAAGTACCCATTTTTAAAACAATGCAAACGAATTTTAAATAAAATTAATAATATATTTGTATTATAGTAGAGTAGGAAAGTATTATAATTTTTTTTTTGTCTTCTAAAAAGTTGTAAAATAGAGTACGATATCGTGTACGTTTTTGCAGGAAAAATAAAAACAAAATGTACAATTCTGCACGTTGTGGATGGTTAAATATTTGAATAAATGAATCGTAATATAAACCTGTCCAAAGTATGGATGCGCATATACGTCCGTTCAAAATTCACTTTGAAGAAGTATAGACGTATATGTACGTCAAGCACCGAGCAATAGAATACAATGTTATATTATGTATGTTTAAAATGAACATTATACAACAATAGTGTTGTATACATTTAATAAAATTCAAAATTGAAAGCTAGATTTTCTTTAAAAAACTTTCACCCAATTGTGCAACCATGCTTTAAAAAAACTCACTCCTGGAGAGGTTAAGCGTATATTTTAATTGGCAACTTCAATAAATAACTCGTATGCATATATGTTTGAACTAAATAATTGTTCTTGTACAATTATGTACCTTACAAAACAAAAGTTTTGAGGTGTTCAGTGAGATCAGAATCACAAAATATATCGCGTACAATATTCAAATATCCGCGTTATGTAAGATTTAATAAACGAAAAACGTGTATTACAAATTTAGGGATGTTTTCATCGCGGTAAGGAAATTTTGATTATAATATTTCGCTATGGGCGAAAGAGAGCCGAAAGAGGGGTAGTAAGCCGCGCATCAACACTTAAGAACCAACGATACTGCGCTAAACTTAAAGCGAAGGCTGTATGCATCACATCCGAGGCGTAAATAGGCTTTGAGGGAAGGCGAAAGGTGGCAGGAGATACTCGGGCATCAATCTTAAGGCTGTGAGTATGGCGTTTCAAACTAGTGGACTGCTAATACGGACTTTGGGGATGATTGATTAATGAGCATTGCAATTTTGAATGCAAACCAAATATAGGTATTTTACTAAGTGGCTATCAGTCTCTACATATTATACAAAGATAAATTTTATGACAACCAAGGAATCGAAATTTAAACTACATATTCAAGTTATATATACAAACGAAAATCATTTTGTAAATCGGAATCTTTAAGTTAAAACTGTGAAAAAGCATTTAATAATTATCTACCTTCATAATGAAGCGACGAACAATATTTTTTATTTATTTATTTATTTATTCGATCAACCGTTTATTTTCAATATTTTTTTTTTTATATATTATGGACATCACAAATTACAAGTTCAACTGCGTTCACAATATGAAGATATAAAAAAAAATTAGTGTAAGTACAAAATGAACATAACAGTAGGTTATTGGTAATAAAAGTACACAAAAATTATATTATATATTACAAAAAAAATATTTGAGGAAGTCAATCGACCCCAACAGACTCCATTAGTCAAAAAAAAAATTTAATAACAAGAGTCGCTTAAAGTCAAACTCACTCAGATGGAAGATATCAATAGCCGAGACAATTATAGTGAACATAGTCATTAAAGTTATATTAAAAATCATAGTTATTTAAATAAATACATCTTAGACTAACAATCTATTAAAATCATGTAAAAGTAATAGTAAATTGAGTTAAGTCAGAAAATACGTATAAAAAGATTTCTCTTATACTTATTTCTCACAAATATAAAATGATCGCTGAATTCAGCTAAGAGAAAGCACCCGGAGAAAAAGACAAATGTTAATAAGTGACGCATTCATCAATATAATATATTTAACGATATACTTTATGATAAATCATTAAAAAGTCAGGTAAATCGTAATCGCAATCATGATATTTTCGGGAGACCATAATCATATAGTGGTAGGAATATGTCAGTAAAGGAACGCTAGCTACGATACGTCGAATATATTATGTTTTATACATCTGAAGCCGAGTCCCGAAGGAAGGTTGACGCGATGTTAGGTGTGAGGCAAGACGTCCAACAGGAGTAAAGCCAACATACCAGAGTTTTTTACAGGCCATAAAATTGAAGGTATTATATTTCTGGTCCATTCGAATATTTTATGAAGAGCTTCACCGCCTAGATGGGAGCATATGAAAGAGGATCGTGGAGATTGCGGCATAATATAATTCGCCATTTACCTCCTCGATAGCATGATCTCTCAGTAAACTGAAATATGATTAGTAATTCAATCATAAATACGTAATTTGTATAACGTTTAATAAAATCATGATTCGTTGGTTATATCAATTATCTTTATTCAAATATGTAGAAAAAAGCACTGTATTATTATACTACATTGAAAACCATAACGCACTAACAATTTACATTGGTTTTTATATTTAGTTTGTCCATCTTTCGCATTACACGAATCATTTTTTAAAACATCTTAAACGAAACATCGATAATATTTATACGATAAACCTGGGTTTATTCAAGTTATCGTTTTAATAAAATAGTAAATATGATGACGGGTATGTTTTTAATTATTCATAAAAAGAGGAAAGAAATCTTTTGTACATTTTTTTCATTTATACGATATAACGAAGTCACCATTAACTATTACCATATAACGAATTCACCATTTTTTTGGCATTTACCACAAATTTTTGTAGTGGAATAAGTTCACTTTGCAAATACACGCCTCAGTTATTGTTTTCGTTTTGATAACTTCAATGGCTAAGTAAAACAGAGTATAGTGATTATAACCGCCATAATATATTTTAAGTCAACTATAAATTAAAATAATTATGAACAATTAAAGTTTGATATTACACAACTATTAAAAATTGATTTACGAGTGTGTAAGTGTGAATAGATATTGAACGTGTTTAAGCAAAAAAGAACAAATTTTACAAGACTTTTTCATTTATACGATATCATGAAGTTTTCTATAAGGAGATTTAGCCCACATTTTGCATGGAAAATATTAGTGTTAAATTATGGAGTTGTACTACGATAAATATGAAGTTTTAATAATAAGTACGGATTATTAGAAAGAAATGTTATTTGTGCGTGAAAATATTGGGATTTCCACAAGCTTTAGCTAAATTTAATATTATGTATGTAAAAGGTTTATGCTAGGAGACGCTCAATTATTTTTCTCAACAACTTTTTGAGCGAATTCTCTTAAGTACTTGATTTCATTTCGCTAGATTATCATTGTAAAATAATGCTAATAGAATAAGATTACTCGAATAATTTTGGAAGAAAACAAACATACATTTCCTTTTCTTAGTAATAGAATCGTGTTACGTTGGGATAACGATGCAAACAAATTTAATTTAATCAAAATTATTAAGTGCAAAATATCTCATATCTGCACAACTAGTAAGAACTAACATTATGAGTTAAACAATTTAGTAGTCAACTGCGATAACAATATATGTATCTACTATGCTTAAGATATCTAAAACAAATGCAGTGAAAGATTATTTTCTTAGAAGCGCTCCGATATTCTAGGTGAAGTGAGTGCTAACACTGATTTATGTAATGTAATGATTATATAATTCATTGAAACAAAACTTTTAGTAGTAAAGAAACCGACATTGCAAAAACGTTAACATATAAAATTTAAATTCACATAGACATGTTTTACACTCATACTTGTATAATAGAATAATGTTTTGTTCAACAATTTCGAACTCAAATATACTCGTGTTGTACACGTACACAATAAAACATGACAAGCGTTTACAATATAAACATATGTACGAAAAATGATAAGAACTTAGAAATTTTGAACATTGTAATAAATATCTATAATTTCATTTAGTTGACCAATAATACTAGATATTTTTGTTTAATATCTTTTAATGAAATGTTAATTTGAATCTTTAAAAATAGGATTGAAATTATTTATGGATTTTCAGTTACCTAATTTAAATAATAAAATGTTATATAATAACGTGAAGATTCAAGTAGTAGAATAAATAATATATATCTCTAAAATTAAGAATTGTTAAGTCAGTTTGATGTTGAAACTGCGTGTGGTAAAATATAAGTTAAATTTGGTAGAAATGAAAATATCAATTGTTGCCGAATATCATTTTTTTAAAAACTAGTTTAATGTTTCGCATGAAAGGATGAAAGACCTATATACGGAAAAGAAATATGGCAAGTTTCACTTAAGAGCGATATATGCGAGATCAAATCATGGCTCAAATAATAAAAAAACTTCAATAATATTATTACCCGATTCGGTTTTAAATTTAAATTTTCACAAAGTTTTTAATGTCTCCATACTTTGTAGCCAGTTTCGACTTTAAAGGCCAAGGGTGGAGCGGGGTATACACGGCTCGTTTCATACGAAAAAATTCAATAAAAAATAAAAAAGTTTTTGAGAAATAAATCCGACAAAGGAATAAATTTACTTTACTCGTGCAAAGAATTCGATGAGTTTTTTTTATTATTAAATAAGGAATCTGTTGTGCTAAATATAGATCAATGTTTAAACGTGAAATATTGAATAATGTAAAGACACTGTAAAATATGTATTTATTGTAAAAAATAAAATTAAATTGAAGTATAACATAAAAATTGAGACATTCATAATATAAAGTATTTTAATAATTAACTTTAACAAAAATCAATAAATATAAGCAGAGCATACTAATAAGACAATAAAAAAAACCTTGACCCATTTTAACTACGAAACTTTTATTAAATATAACTATTATTATTATATTAAACAATATTTTATGTTTAATTTTAAATTAACTTATTTAATATTTTTTCTTCAAATAATGATATTATTTAAATTATATTTTGAGGTGTATAGCCGTGTTAACGTTTTTAATACATATTAAGGCTTTCCACCTATGATTGACAGTATATATAATCAATTCAAAATTTTTGCGTATGTAATCTCAAACAAACTCAAAGGGAATGAATGAAATGTGTGGATTGCATGCGCATTTAAAATTTAAACAATACCAAGGTTTTCATAGAATATACACAATTCATAAAAAAATATTTGGAAAAGTATGATAGAATTTCGTCAATGTTAAAAGTTGCATTTAGTTTTCATCCGAAGTAAACTTAAATCTGTACTTAGGAGGGAAATTAAACTATGTCAAAAATGGCACCTTTTCACTATAGCTGTTCAAAGTCGTTTTAGTGTTGCTTCTCTCGGATAATATATAAAATAATGTGGTATTCTTTTCTAGTGGGGTTACAACATAACTGTATATATTATTGGCAAGAACGCCCCAGGATATACTACACTATGTCGATATCTCAAGTTTGCCATACATTTACATACTGTAGTTTAATTCCCAGGTCCAGAGAAAACGTGTTACTATGTTTAGAATATTGTAAGTGATTTGTTTTAAATAAAAAACTATCAACTTCCAAAAAATAAAGAAAGGAATGAATTTTATACATCTAATCATCAAAATGTTGAGCAATGTGTGAAATCTACATTATTATTTTACAAAACTATTATTAGGTCAAATTAAATTATTTATATTCGTACGTTTACCAACCAACTAATTTAATCACAATACTGACCAAATTAGGTGTTTCAATTCAAAATAATAATTGAAATGATTTTATAATTCGGTATAACTTTAGCTGACTACGTGTCTTTATATTTATATGTATGACACATCACTCTTTTTTGGAACGTTTCAATTCAAGTGGCAACCAATAACGTCAGTTTATTTTTTATAGTATCTTCGTTTGATGCTCGTTTATTCGTAACACGCACACGATGCACTCATTAATAACCAATATCTTTACGATTCTCAAGTAGCAATAATGATTTGGAAAATATATTATTTTTGCCTAAATGAATATTTGACATCAAGGTAATAATATAACGAGATGTATATGTGAAAAACGTAAAAAGTAACTTTGCGTAGACATAAACAGTCGCAAAATTTTTTATAGACGTAAACAGAGCAGCCATTTATAAATACTTTCAGTGGCAGGCCTTGCGCGAGCAAATAAGTTGGATGTTTCGTGTAAGTTGTAAAAGACCAACTTAACAGCAACGATATTCTTTGGCTTTAACAACATACATATGTTTAATATACATACAACAAGACGTTCACATTTTTATTAGTGAATAAAAAATTTACAATGTAGAGTTCTCAATAAAATGTTGTATTTGAGTTTGGGTAGGTTACATATTACTTTTAAATAACTATTTTTTTAAGCTCATAAGAAGACAAGAGAAAGGAACATAATAAATCTAATTTTAACGACGATAAACATTTAAATTAACGTCAATTGAGGCACGTAACCAGTTTTTTTGGCATTTACCACAATTTTTTTAAGTGGAATAAGTTCACTTTGAAAATACACGCCTCGATTAAAAAATATATAAAGCTGAATTTCGATAAAAATTCGGCTTAATTCCTTTGGACGGAACGTGTATTTAGTTGTGTACATTGTGATTCTCAAATAAAAGCACTTTTGAAAAAACTGAGGGGTAAGCCCTTTTGCCTAAACAGGGTCGATATACTTTTTTTGAAATTTTTGTTGACATATAATATTCACAAATCGTTACTGTGTCTGGAGATAATTCTCATATTGAATTTAAGAAAAATGTATAGCCATAAATTACTTTGAGCTGACAGAATTAATTCAATTAATTATTAAACGATTAAGTGCCAGAAGCGAGGTAACTCGCACAATTTTAAACGTATTTTGCTAAACAAATTTGAATATTTTGCATGAGTTTGATTATGAAAACACAGAGATATGACTATAAAACTATATTAAAATTAAGTCATGATAAAAACAGCATTATATACATATATTTTTAAATAAATATTATAAGGTTCTAGTATTGGTTAAAAATTCACACTTGCCGGACTGTGACATTATGTCTGGCACAGAATGCACATGCATATATGATACTTTTTATATGCATATAATAGTTCAATACAAAAAAAAAACGCTGTAAACCAATGTATTTAAATATTACCGTGTGATTTAAATTACCTGTGAAAATCTCTCCTGTGCATCCATGATATCGATAAATAGTGACATTTTATCGTCCATGATCTTAAATCCATTCCTCGGCTGCATTAGCAAATGTTGAACGGCTTCTCGGATGGAAGAAGGAGTGGAAGACGCGGTCTTACTTGGAGTGGTCGCCGGCGTACCAGCTTTACTTCCATGGGCATGAGTACACCCCAGGAATAACGGAACACCTCCTGGAGATACCCCACAAGTAAAAGGTTTGAAAGGTAATCCGTGAAACGTCGGAGATGGTCTCAGTTGGGAGAGAGCTGAACCTAATCTTCTAGGATCGTGCGGCGGCAATCCGTTTACCATGGAGATACACGGAGACTTTTGTACTTGGTAATCGCTTTGAGACGACGGCAACGATCTGTATCCAGAATCAGACGGACTTGCAGCGGTTACCGTATGGGTGTTGACCGGTACTGATGTTATGCTATGAGGACGTCTTGTGGGAGCCGGCCCGGACCAAGTCGAATTGGCATTCGTATAATTAGGGTAGTTAAGTGCTGTAGGTGGAGGTCTTCGTGCGATTGGGTGCTGAAGAGGCGGCAGTCTGGATGGTGACCAATTTAATCCGTTTTCAGCTTCAGTTACGGCTATACTGTGTGGTCGTCTAGCTATCGGTTGATGTATTCCGTTCCATGGAACGTTTCTTTGGGATACTTCCGGTATGGTACCATTTCCATTAATAGGCGTTGTGGCTACGCTGTGTGGACGACGGGCTACGACAGGTGGAGGTTTTGATACTGGAGGCCATTGTCCATAGCCATTCATAGCCTTGAACGGTTGACCATTGGAATTACTGGTAGGTAACCCAGTGGGTGTTGCAGCAATACTGTGAGGACGTCTCGCAGGCGGTTGAATAGTGGACGCCGTCGAAGATGCAGGAGGTGCAGGCGCTCTATAAAGTGAAACTTGTGATCCAGAATTAAAGTTGCTTATCCCATTAACAACTGTACTATTGTGACTGGTAACAGCAATGGAATGCGGTCTTCTCGGTATAGAGTTACTATTTGGTATCTCTCCATTCGTTGGAGTTTTGATAATAGATGTCGGTCGCCTGGGTAACGTTTGAGCGCTCTCCGGAGCAGGTGGCGGTGGGTCATCCCACGTTGTTATCACGAGTGTATCTTTAAGTGGCGATATCCTAGGAACCGGCGGCCTTCTCTGGGGCTGGGCCCCAACTGGAATCTCGGCCATTCCTCAATAGAGCAATCAATATGATAAGTCAGCCTGTTCGACTCGATACCTCAAAGCGGTGACTGATTCTTACAATACATCTTTGAGCCATTTTTTTAGAACGGCCATTTGCATTGCGAAACTCGGCGGCGCTTTACGACGATACATTTGTTGCAGGAATAATATAATAAAATGTCTGTCTCAGTGTGGAAATTTTATTACACAATGCTCTCACTGTATTAATTAAAATACGAATGAAATGACCAACTTGCAGTTGTCTGCGATTCATGAAACGGATGTATGTTTAATTCTGCTCTTTTGTTTTTTTTTGTATTTCCGCCTGATGAATAAAATGTTGTTCCCGCTCAAATTCTCTAAGCGACTTAATATTTAAGAATAAAACTCTCGTTTTTAAGTATAAACGATTTTGTCAACGATTGGTGCAAACGTGAGACACTTAAATTATAAATGCACAAATATAGTTAAATTGGAATGTTCAATGTTGCAGCAAGTTAATCACTGAACCAATCAATAACTATAACAAATTTTAAACGATTGTAGCATAAAAGAGTAGTACGCGTTAAAAATAACTGTTTTATTAACAGTCTATATATTCTATAAATTCAACTAATATAAATATAACCTCTTTCTATAATAATTAAAGTAAAATTTAATTCCAGTAAAGAAGTTTTCTGGATCAGAGTTTTGGCAGAATATTCGATGGTGCACGGATTATTTTATTATTATTTGATTTCTGTTTAACATGTACGTTTGTTTCACATCACATTTAATGGCATGGTAATAAATATTTGTCGGCGCTAAATAATCTATTCTGGTCACATTATTGCTTTGTTTCTTCAGTGTTTATGCTCTCTCCTTAAATCGAAGCACATAAAAATTAACGATCACATCTACCACGACTTTTAACGTAATTAGTTAAAAATACGCCATTTCATATAAAGCAATACTTGAACTTGGGATTTCCTTAACAGCAACATTTAATTAAAATACATATAATTTCAACACGTTATTAAATAATTTTCATTGTGTACATACATAGTTTTTTTTCCACGTTAATAAACTGATAAATAGTATTATTTTAAACAGTGATTTTGGATAACAAAGAACTCAACAAATTTAAAAAGTCAACACTTATGTTAACAAATTATCCAAAATAGCCCTTTTCGTCTTACGTTATTGCGTATTAGAAAACAATTAATATAATTAAGTCAAGTAAATACAATAACGAAACTTTGCACTGTGAAATGCATGACAGAAAATACGTTACATTTTATAACTTTTAACTGCGCACGTATATACAATGAACTTTTTTATTATGTAAAAATTAAAATGTAAATTTTTTTGCATAATAGTTTTTAATGAATATGCAATTTAGTTTTATAAAAGAACTCTTAAAATATATCGGAATATATTTAATAAGTTTTTGAAGGTTAAGTTATTTATTATTAAATTTAATTAATTAATTAATTAGGCATCGGTTAAAAAAAAGTTTAATTAAAACTATTGCATCGCAAAATAAATGTAATCGTCAGCGTATACGAGTATGTACACGGACACGCACTGTTTAGTCCACCGCGTCCGGTTAACTATAATTCAACAAGCGCGAAAACAAAAAGACGACCAAAAAACTTGATCGTCGTGGCTGATACGGTACGGATTTTCGTAGAGGAGGCTGTATGCACGGTGGCGTTGCGTCTACGGCGACGTAGGCCCTCCAGCGAGTGCCGAGTGCGACTGGCTCGGTTGGGACGCCGGGGGGAGGCGTCGCGGCGCTCGGAGGCTGTGCAGGACGGAGAGGCTGCGAGGGAAGGCGCCTGCGGGGAGCGCTATCCCGAGGTAAGGCAGGAAGCTCGATGGGAGAGACGGGGCATCACTTCCGCGCGATTGTTTTGTTAAGGTGTAATTGTCACGTTGGTTATGATGATGGTTTTGTATTTTCAGGAGTTAAGTATGTTTATCAATAAATAGTAAGCGCCCAAGTGCAAAGAATCGTAATTAATATCTGAATGTTCGTATAATAATTCAATTTGTCACTATTTTCATAAAGTTAGGTTTGTATTTTAAATCGATTTAGTAATCTTCAATGGTAGAATAAAATTAGGTACAATGTTAACCTTCAACTCGACTGTAATGAAGGTTTTAAGAAATTAAATTATGGATGAAATACACCGTTTTATAATATTGTTTCTGAATTGTTAACAACGAAATAGGAAAAAACACAATTAATATCTCGAAAGAGGGAACATTTTCTCGGCTGATTTTATAAGAAAACGCCGTTGTTCTTGTTTATTAATTACGCTATTCTGTACGTCTGCGGACGTGTAATGTTTTGTGTTTGACGCTTCAGTACATTCGGAATGCGTTAAGTTTCTTAGAAAACGTATCCCAAAGCACTCGTCATGGCATTTTATAAAGCTTTTTGTGTTGATAAAGAAGTAATTCAAAACATCGTTCTGGGCGCTGAGCAGGCGCGGGGGTTTTGAAGACAAGGATTAAATTTGTTAAATAAAATTCATTATTTATTATTTGAAAAAAAAATACAGGAAAAAACTATGCAAAACATACAAACTCTAGATGACTGTATGTATAAATAGATCGATTAAAATACTCATAATATAAAAAGATACTGGATGAATCGCTTTCATTTCTTTAGTAAATAATCTTGCGATAAACTAATGCAAACAAAACATGATTCAATAAATCAATCACAAGTTATTTTTGTTTAATTTTACGATGTCCATATGATTAATTATATAATACCACTGCAGATTAAATTTGAAACTTTTCGTAACCTGAAGACTTTAGTGAATAATATATTATTAATTACATGTATTGTCAATCTTTGAAGGAAACCCATTATATTGAAATGACCTCATCAATTGATTTCAATCTGTCATGGATTGTTTTCAAAATATTTTGCTAAGCTGTGTTACTATTTTGATATAAAACATCAATTCAGTATGAATTACGATGCGTTTAGCGATTGACTGCCAAAAAAAATCCATCAAGCAACTATATTGTATAATACATTCGAGTCTCTCTACTTACGCTGTTTCGAAGTAATATGGTCTAAGAAAAAGAATCGTTTGTTTTATTTTTATTTTACACGGTTTAAAAGTATAAAAAGAATTATAATATGCGTTGGTTATATTTAAACTAATGAATCAAAATAAATACAAGCTGTTAATGATGTCATTTAAGATACTCGTATCTCCAATTTTTATATGTTCGTGTACTGTTTTTAAACAGTTTTTTGACAATGTAGTCTCTGGAACGTATCACTGGTATAAAAGAGACGTCGGTGTACACGAGTGTACATCAATGTATAATGAAAGAAAAATGCGTTTTTTTTTATGTGTAAACAATATTTTATCATTATATAAGTTGATTTAATTGAATTATAGTACCAAACCAAATCAAATAACTGTATTGAAAATTGTAGAGTGTACATTACTAAATATTATATCACAACCTATTCTGTGCTCGTGTATAAAAAATACAAGCGTATTTATTCGTCGATTATTTATGAAGATATGAAAGCGTTCTAGAATCAAATCAAAATGACTTTCAAAAAGCATGCGTGAAATTTCAAATATGTAGAAACGACGCCGTCAATTTAGAAAAAAAAATTCAATCCAATTTTCTCATTTCCCAACATCAAAAGAAAATATATAACTAGAAAACTTTTCGGAAGTAATAATATCACATATTCGATAAAATTTATCTAAGATGGAATTAACTTTATTTAAAGCGAAAACAGAGGCCTTTATAATATAATAATGTCGTGTCTCCTCGCATCCGTTTCTTCATGAGTATGTTAACGGGGTACCTATGGTGAGGACTGGTGATATACCTCGAGACATCAATTGACGTGGAAATACTCAGAGGCTCTAAAAACTCCTACTACAGACGTCTTTCAGAACTTAAAATACAGACGACTACTTGAAATGCCTAAAATAAACTCGTGTGCTCCGCAATCGATCTGCGTTTTAAAAACACGGTCTTATAATGTATGAGTTATAAGACTGACAGGGAGCCACAAAGAAATGAGGGGAAAAGTTATGTAATAGGATTTCTTTTTTACTTATCATGGTTTGCGTAATATTCGATTCCATTCAGGAAATATAATGCGCACAGTCATACGTAAACTTTTAAAATATGTTATTAGGTATAGGAAATAATCTTAAGGCAAAAAACGACTACTAGAGAGTACCATTAGACACGAGTAAAGTTTGCCTCGATATGATCAATGCGTAAAAATATCATTTATATGAAAGCTGTCAAATAATACCAGCCATTCGTGTTTATTATTTTAGGCCATCATGCTTCAATATACGTATGGAAGTGTTTGCAGGAAGGATGTACTCGTACATAAAATAAATTAATTTAACCGGTGAAGTGCTAGGAGTGAGTTAACTCGCACAAGTTAAAATATAGTTTGATAGATTAGGGTTACTCAAACTTTTCCTAAGATGAAATACTTCGTAAATCCAGAAATTTTGACGGAACACCTTGTTTATATTGTAGGGTAGTTATAAATGTAAGTGTATAATACGACAGTAGGCAATCAGCTCGTCGGGTGCTCCAGAATAAGATAGGGGCATAACGCAACTAGAGATGAGAAAATGTTGAGTGTGAATGACTGGAGAAAGAGACAACTAGAGAACCATAGACCTGGAGTAAGATAGTGCAGCCGGCTATAGACCGGAATGGATCGTAGTGCTATATTTAATAAAGTAACAATATTTAATAATTATAGTATAATTCGAGGTACAAGGTAGCGACATTGTTCAAACAATATTATCATATTCACTGAATTGTTAATTTTTTAGATGTAAACATCTTATAGGATATAAATAATTCTGGGTTTTCGTGGAACACCTACCAAATTTACATGAAAAACTAGTGTTCCGCGGAAATAATTTAAACTTGGATAATTTTAAAGGTGTAAACGTACAGATATGACTATAGTACGATCATTAAAAACAAAATCATGAAAGAGAAACACTCAATATATTTTTAAAATGAATATTTTACGGTTCTATTCCTACTTAAAAATTCGCAGAATTTTTAGTTGTGACAAGCCTCGCACAGAAAAGGTTAATGAAATAAAAATATAACAACTATACGGGATTACGGGATTACGTTCGATGCAACGAAAAAGAAAGAAACATATATATATATATAATTTGAAAAAAAAAACCTACTGAAAATAAAATAACGGAAATATTTTGAACGAAACTGTAGAAATTATGAGAACCGCTATAATACTCGTACTTGGAGGATTATTTATTATTTTCGTCAATTGAATTGGCGATGATTTTTTTATATGTTAATTAAACAAAAACCTAAATAAAAAATATGTCGTGGAGTTATTGAATTTACTCATACTCGCCTATAGTATTCAAAATTAATTAAAATGTACAGGAACTGCAAAAATACGAGTATAAAAAAAAATCTATTTGAGTTAATCATGAAAGCCAGATATTGTTTTTTTAAACAAAGCCAACATATTTGATATAAACGGCGATGCATTTGATTTGACTAAAAATGAACGTTATTCTTAAAATACTAGACTTTATTCTAGAGATTTAATTCGAAGTGAACCATTTGTGGCAGGCAGCCCCTAAAATACTGGCGTACAAACTGAGCACCTTATCAATAGGTTTCTAAATTTAATAACCTACTTAATAATTGGAACCGCGGCGTCTGTTTAAGTCCCAAGCCATTTGTAGTTAACAAAAATAGACAGCTATTTAACAGGAAAGAATAGATAGATAAATTGTAATAGAATGATAGAAAAAAAATGATGCACGTGTCATAACTATATTCATAGCATTATGAACAAATTAAATCTGTGTTCAAGAACTGGGTTTGGGTTTGGGGGGCAAATAATTCAAATATAAACCGTTATCCTATGCAAAGCATTACTTGTACAATAATTTTTTTCAAATAATAAAATAATCACTAAGTAATAAAAATATATTTATGTCGACTGGATAAATTTGTAAAAAAAAAACATACAAGAAGCATGACTGAAAATGAAATGAAAACGCTATGCTTCAAAGGTTTTCTTATACATAAATACAATATTTGATTTCGGAATAGATATTGATTGATAAACAACAATAATTTTTATTATGCAATATATATTTGCTAAGCAAACGGCGTCATGTTGTCACATTCACTCTCATTGTTTCCAATGCGGGAATACACCTTGGTTTAAATCAGAGAAGATATAATGACAAAATACAATTGTCGGCACACTCATTTTACAACGAGCAATCATCTGATCAAAATATAGAAAATTTGTACTTTTAAGTTG
>JAPMAE010000081.1:18277-28520 GCA_036584705.1 Rhyacophila sp. 25_7 | reverse complement strand
ACTGGAATTCGTGAGTAATTGATTAGGTGATTGCAGCCTGCAATTATCTCAATGTGTGACAAGTTTGCCATTACATATTGAATGGGTGCTGCACTTGTATTCCATAAAAAATGATTATAAAAAGGACAAAGTGTCTTATATTATATCTCAGGAGCGATTATATCATATCTAGTAATGATTTTCGAACGTATTAAGGATTTTATGTTATATTAACGTAGTAACGATTAATACCGATCTTTGATGAATTTCAGAAGTATGAGGATATTTGTTAAAATTCAAAGGAAATGTTTTCTCTGAAAATGTACATTATATGCATTACTTCGGACTTACAAGTTTACATTTAATCCTTTGAACGTACTCGAATGAATATAAGAATGTAAACTTATTATAGTTATAGTTTTGCATTATTATAATATTTTTAGAACAGAAAAATATAACTATTTTTATTAAATAATAATTGAAAAATTTAATGTTACTTGAATTCTTAATTGGTGAATGAAAACTGGACTAATATCAAATTTCACGACAAATTAAGAATCAATTGTAAAGATAAATATTACTTTTTTTTATATACATATTGGCGCTAATTTTAATCAGAATAAATCTCAAATCATGTTTTTTATTCAAATGGAAAAAAATGAATCATTATAAGATTGTGTTTTTATTTTTATTTAGCGGAAATAAGTAAATATCTTTATAATAATTATTAAAACAGAAACATGTTAGTACTTTTGTCAATACTGTTATTTAGTGATATCCCTTAAAAGACCTATTTTGTTGTATCGATAGTTTTGATTTCTAACTTTAATTTATATTCATATTTATGTATAAACTGTAACTTATATTACACTATACATAAACACACATTTGCACCACAATAACACATTTCAGAAAACAAATCGCACTTTTCGTGTTAACGTTGACAATGACGATTTAAAAATATTATCATGATCATTTTAATTTAAATAGATGTATAATATGGGTTACCAATATCGTGGTTTTTATTGTTCATTAAATCTAAATAAAATCATCGAAATTAAAAATATAAATCTAAGTTGGCCAAAATGAATTTCCTGTTTCCTAGCTAAAAGTTTAATATATTATTATAATTCTAACGTTACAGCTAAACCGTTAACAGTTTGTTAAAATTTTGGTTTTATGTTTATAAATGTACAATATTTTATTTATACATTTATGATAATATATAAAATAAAAAAGTAGTAACAGTATTTTTATTCAAATTATTTTATAATACAGTGATTTTTGTATCTTTGATATATTTCAATAAATGAAAGTATTGTGGTTATATGCAAATTAAAATTTTCGACTTACGTATGACGTTGTAAATGTTTTCCAATGTTTTAACTCACAAGTATTTTAGGTCAGCGGTCGGCAACCTGTATGGAAGCGCAATTTTTAAGAACTGGAGACTCCGCATGAGACTGATGGATTTAGGAAGTTTCCATATGCAAAAGGAGGTTAAAAACTATCATTAAGAAAAGAAATATTTATTCTCAGTGGGGCAGAACTAAAGTTCAAAAATAAGACTGGGATCAAGATAAAGGTGCCCTCACGAGCTCACGAGCCCTCCGTGGGTCACAGGTTCGAGCCCCGTGCTGGTTGCAATTTTTTTCAAATATTTATTCATTTCTATTGTAGCCAGGACACGAACCCAAAACGGCTGAGCCAATAATTGACAGTCGATGACTCGTAAAAACTGTCAAAAACAATCTTCACATTGTGCAGATCCACATGCTTCGTTTCGGAACGGATATGATTGTAAAAAAGATAATTTTAGGCTAGTGGATAGCGCGTACGCTTAGCAAGCGGAAGTCGCGGGTTCAAGACCAAGTAATTCATTCGTATTGTAGCCAGAACACGAACCCAAAGCGGTTGAGCTAATAATTATGAATTATAACTCATAAAAAAACTGTCAAAACAATCTTCACATTGTTGAAATCTATATGCTTCGTTTTGGATCGGATATGGTTAAGAGAGAAAGATAATCTCTCTAAAATGAAAATGAAATTTTTATAAATTAAATGTATAAACACATATTTCTAACAAATAAAAAAAGATATATACAATTTTATGTAAGTGCTCGAAAATACTTATGTAGTACGCGTACGATATGTTGTCGATAGCTGGTTCAAAGCTTTATAATCATATTAAAATTTAATTTAATTACTCATAATATTATTTGAAAGTTCGGTGATACACTATCGAAATTCAATATTTTTTAAATGATTAATTTTTAACGTACGGCTGTATTCTTTTTTTCTACTCTTAAATCGAGTATTAGAAAAAATACGCCAATATTATTTTTTTACAATATTGACCTTAGTGTCAGCATTGGCAGAAATTCGACATAATTTTTTTAAAGAAAATATCCCCGAAGGTCAAAGGAAATAACTTTGTTATTAATAATCTGTGTTCTTCACTGAATTATCTGTATCTAAATGGAATGTGGATTTATATGGCTATTAAATTATTAAACGATTGGTAAAAATGTTTGAATTAAGTAGATGGATAGTACGAGTATGACAATACTTTTTTAAGTATTGTATTTACACTATTTAACATTTATTTAGCCTATCAAGAATGGTGGAATACTTTATCCAAGAGTAGGAAAGTAAATTTATTTTTCCAAACAATAAATGGCGTATGTATGAAGATAAAACAAAATCCAGACAATTGGACTTCTTAGTTCTTATTTAACAATGTAGTTTTGCCTTCAAGCACCGTCAGCTTGGTTTTAAGTGTGAGGACAATTGCTTACGTGGTGAAATGCAGAATGCTAATCACATCATTTGGGAGTGTCTCTATGTATCGGTTGAAAGGGAAAATCTACTCAAATCAGTTCGTCTCTCGATCGGACTGATGGACTTTAACAAATTACTTTTCACAAGGGATAACTTCTTAGGTTTTATAAAAATGCGGTATCATATCATAAGCGAGAGTGTCTATTCCTATCTCATAGGCAGCTATTTAAAAATGAAGATAATTGATTAACCCACCACCACCCGCCACACGTTTACACCTTTCGAAGATATGCCGTGTGGCGTAATGAACTTGAAGCACTCCCTAAGACAGTGCCGAGAGTATCCCAAGAATGACTGCCAAAGATTTAAGTGTAAGTGTACTAGAGTGTACAGAAAATTCCCACTGTACTCATATCTATCCAGGACATGCACGAATACATAAACCGTTAACTTACTTATAACTACAATATTACTCGTAAAAAATGACTTATACAAAAAATCTTTCCTTGCGAATATTATATATTTGGTCTATTTCAGAAAGAATACGGTAAACAAAACCATAATATTATGTTTTCTTAAATGTTCATACTATTTTAAATAAATTACTTAAGATTATTTTCTTTTTCTGATGAAATCAAAATATTGATGCGCAGAATTTCTATGTTTCAATATTTTTAAAACCTTACTTTTGACGTTTTGATAAAATATGACATTGCAAAATGTTAGTTAAAATTACGTGATATCTATAAGGAAATCTTAGAATAAAAGTGTTAATGTGTTTTTTATAAATATTATATTTTTTCAATTTAATCCGCATTTGGCAACTCCAAATTTTACAAAAAATAAAATGGCATTATTACGTATCAAAGATTATGCACTGAATATTGTTAATCTCAATTCGAATTTCCAAAATCAGGGTTACCAATATTTTTTTGACTTTTATATATGTTAAATAGTATGAAATTAATTTATTGTTTACTACGATTGGTATTCATTTGAGTGGTATGAATCAAAATAAGTTTATCGAGAGTCATTTCAACTCAATGCATTGTCAATATGATTGATAACTATAGGGTTAAACTGGGACAATTATTTCGACATGGTATAGAAGTCAAGATCATATTATATCAGTAAAACAGTGAATGCAAGTAGTATTAATAAATAATTATACAAGAGCGTTGCATTAATCTATCTCGCTATCTATTATCTAAGAAAAAATGATTATGTCCAATCCGAATTTAATATTTTTTCAAATTAATATCAACTACTCGTTACTTAATAATCATGGGCCGTGTGTTTTAACGTGTTTCACTGCATAAAAATAAACATAAATTTTATGGTTTTATCTCTTTTTTCTATGGATGTGAAATTAGGAAGCCGACGTAGAAATATTAAAAAACTGTAAAGATATTAAAAATGAAGCAATCCCAAAAAATATAAATGAACCATTTAAATAAAGCATTTAAATATCTTAAGCATTTCCCCCTAATCTAATTATTCTTTCAAACGTAATCACTCAGGTCAGCGGGTATGAATTTTTAGATAATCTAGAATTATGGGCCATCTCTTTGAAACATGAGTAAATATTATCAAAAGAGATGCGGAAAGACTGAGTATAAATGCTAGAAAAAAGAAACATATGAAACTGGAGGATGTATGAGAAAATAGAAACAATCAAAGGGTAGAAAGAGAAAAGCGAGTTCTAGTTGGAACATAATAATTGATGACATACATATTTCTAAAGCATGATCGCTTTGCTTATAATGGATAAAACTAAAAAAAACGTGGTTTCGTCTGTATTAAAATATTCAATTAAGCTTTAGAGTCATTTGAAAATGTCTACGATACGAAACTGGTATTGAAAATTGTGAAAAAATATATAAAATTATATTATTTCAATATAATGGTTTTTTAGCAAAAATGGATAGTAATTAAAATATTTTTTGTCTACGTTGATATCAATTAAAAATAAATAAAACTTTACAAGTGTCAATAAAATAGATCAGAGAACAGTTTGTTTTGAATAGATTTGCATACATATAATAAGACTCACATACATGCGAATATAATACATATTATATTTCATATATTATATATGCACAAATTATGATACGAGCATTTTTTTTCTTGTGTTTAATAATATTATATAACTTTGATAAAACTAATCACGTGATCTAAGAAGTAAAACTAGTTGTAGTACATAGTTTCGCTTATTTTTTAACATATAATTATTCAATTGAGCTGTCCAATGAGTTCTAACTGGAAATGTAGTATATCTTTGAAAACTTTTTACACGAAACCATGGGGAGAGAAATATTGTTTTACGTAAATAAATATGTCCAAAAGATATCAATGGTTTTGATGCCATAATAAAGAAGTTTATAACAAATAACACTGGTCATATTCTTCTCTTTTGTAACACTCTAAGTGCCCGACAAATCTATAAAATAAAACACACACTTACGCAATAATAAAAAAAATGTTTCTCTTTGTTTGTAAAAATAAACTAAATTATTCACAATTATAAAAATGAAAAATTAAATTTTGTGAATGTCGACAGATTAAAATGATTTTTCATATTCGTTTAAAATAATACCTACGCTAAGTATTTATGGATGGTATGTAGGGACTGGTAATTTTTTGTCCATTGTTTATTATAAATATGATATGTTGTCCTAATTAAAATAAAATTAGTTTTAAATAGAAAACAATCCGGTGGTTATAAAACAGCCATTATCAAAGACGCAAAGTGATCTGTATTTCATATTAAAAGAAAACAACTGTATGAAATTAAATAATCATTTAATTTTATTAGGACAAGTGTACTATTTCGTGACAACCAATTTTTCGAATTGAGCGTTTTCGTGTTATATAGCGTTCATTGTACTTATATATTCCAGTGATTATTATATATATGAGTATATGGGACTATAATAAAATATTCAAATTCTACAATATTTATTGCATGAAGCTTATAACAATATTATTGAAATGCTAATTTTGCTTAGTAACATCCTATATTTTAGCTACGTAGAAAAAAATCCAGTTTGCGGATAATTTCACTACATACATACGCGATCACAACGCTAACCGCAAACCAATTGCATAAAATACTTGTAACTTAAAATTATCATTGAATGAATGAATTTGCTTTGTGTGGCGTAACTGACATGTTTTTACAAACCTTGAACTTACAAGCTGTATCGTGCGGTATTACTTTTGTAAAGCTCACATAGAATTTTTTTTAACGTTAAATGTTCTTTGTAACAATATTTTTTTTGAATAATTAAAGATCCATGAAATTTTCGACGATTATATACAACATTTGAAATATTCTGTTTTTATTTCTAATTAATGTTACCGATAGAGTTCAATTTACGTTAATAATAATATTACTTGATCAATATCAATATTTCCTGTGTTGATCAAATACGAAAATTACATTATTTTCTACGTAAAGCAGTGTAAGAATAGAGGGGTGTAATTTAGTTAATTATGGAAAACCATATCGACGCTGTTTAAGCAAAAAGGCTTAACCCTCACATTTATGAAAAGTCTTTTTATTTGAGAATCACAATTTACTCAACTAAGATACACGTTCTGTGAAAAAGAAATTAAGTTAAAAATACTGAATTATTACCAAAATTCAGTTTTAAATTTTGAAAAACGAACGACTTTGTGTGAAATGAAAAAAATATTAACCCACGATTTTAATGCGTTTCCATTAAAAACTTTCTAAAGTAGCAGAACAGGAAAATAAAACACTAATTTATTGGTCATTATGCACTCTAATATTGTGTTAATATAACTTTGACTAAAAATCATTAAAAAAACATCTTTTGTACCATCTGTAAAATTTATTCTGCGAGAGTTAATCCCTTTTACCTAAACACGGTCTATATGTTACTGTTAGACATATACCCTAATTATATTGATTTTACCTTAATAAGATGAAAAAGTTAGGGTTTTCTTATAATAGTTAATGTTATGTTTGGTTGGGTTATATTTTACTTTTACAATATGTCCTTTCCATAATTAAATTTATATCTTTAATTTCTATGAATTTCACAAAAAGTTTTAAACACATTTTAAAATACTTCTTAATGTTTAATATTGAAAAAATTTTGATTTTAACTAAAAAATTTAAATAATTTTGAGAATAATTAAGTTATTTTGAGTAATATACAAATTAATATGAATCCAAACGACTGCAAAACTAGTATATACACGTGCAAATTATGACTTCATAATTTTAAAATATATCCAGATTTACTAGCGGTTCATATGATTGTATCGAAATGAATTTTATATTCTATCAATTTAAATAATTTCAAATTTTATCTATATATTTCCATAGATATTTATATTAATATCATTAACGGATTTCACAACATCAAACTCTTTTAAGAATTCTCAATATGATCGCTAACAACAAAAAATTATCATGCGGTTTTTTTAATATATTTTTCTTAACCAATAGAATAATTTCGTATTATGTGACTACGTTGTTTGTTTTGAAATATACCCATTTTTATTTATGAATGAATTGAATATTTGCGCCATAAAATATCTGCTAGAGATAAAAAGCAAAATGACAAAAATATTAATATCAGGCCCTATAATGAACACTTATATTATATATGTCGTGCTCATCTTAGGGCAATAGTCAAATATGTTTCGAAATTAAGAGAGTAATTTATTTTGAATATTTAGGCAAATGTGATTTATATTAAGTTTATATGACGACACAATGTCCATTTTTTTTATTTTTACTGCATATTGCAAAATAATATAAATATTTTCATTTGATCGGGTCAGGGATATATTCATTTTTTTAAATCGTAGATAGGTAAACTAAGGGCATATTTCACAATGTTAAACTAAAACTGGCTGACTATTAAAGAAAACTTGTTTAAAAGGTACAACTTGACATTTTAAAAAGGTTTATGAAGTACATTTAAAATTTTATACGTCGTAAAATGTTCATTTCAAATATTGATTAATTATGCAAATTGACGCATTTGAGATAAGGTTAACAGTGAAATAATCTTAGTATTTCAATACATAGCGTTGAAAATTAACTTTTTACAAGCTTTTGTTATATCATTCAATATTATTTTGTTTAATTGAGATAATGATTTGTTAGTAAAATACTTACAGTATTAATAAAAAAACGATGATAATTTTACTAATAGTTACGTTCACAAAATCTATTGAGCACTTAAAATATTATTAAGATAATACTGATAATGTCTGATAAAGAAAAACATTGGAAAATCTTAACAAGAGTGCAAAAAAGTAGATAGACAGTTCTTGTTTTTTAAATTTACCTTATAAAACTGACAAGAAAATGCGTAATAGTAAATCAGTTTTCCGAATTCTAAGAAAGCATAAAAACAAAGTCCCTATATATTAGTAATATTTAATGTAAAAGAATGGATTTCACTACTTATTCCTATCAAGTTCTTTTAATAATAAAAAATAATAATACTTAAAAACTATAAGTCCGTTTTTGTATACCATAAAATATTAATGCTATCTTTTGAAGGGTTTCTTCATTTGTTTTTCTACCTGTGAGTTTTTTTGAAAAATATAATTTTGTCTCTATAAAACATGTTTATAAATTTTATAATCGTATTTTTTTCACAAATAATAATTCTAATCATAAAATATTGTAACATGTAATAGTAGTTAAATCTTAGAGTTTTTAATTAACTGTAATTATTTTTCAGGTGCTAAAACTTTATAAATAGCAGAAAAGTTCATTAAATTGATTTGTGGCTCAGGTACATCAAAAGCATCATAGGCTAAGAATCTAAGACGTTTTCTTTGATTCTCATAGATAAATGAAATTAATTTATGTTTTATTTATTATCAACATGTGTATCTGGATCCAGAAACCTCAAAATGATTATTTTATTTTCTTAAACTTGAATTGAATCTGATACAAAATAATATATATAAGTTTTTAATTTTAAATTTATTTATTAAAATAATCTTATAACCTTAAATAAAAACCTCCTCTTGTAAAATGTCATTTTTATGATTTTTTTATCTTCTGCCGGGAATGGGTCGATATTATGAAAAACAAATGTGCTTAATAAATATTCAAAACTTTTTTATTTATTTTCAAGCATATTTTCACAGATAAATCAAAATCTACGATAACAATAAAGCCATTTCAATATACCAATATTGGACTTTAAAAAAAACTATTTTTATTCAAAACACTCTTCTGCTTCTTTCTAGCCTAGTATGCGTTAAGTATAAATCTTATATATCATATATAAATTTCTGGGATGATTTCACTAATTTAATATAGATACGCTCTTAAACATTTTTTGCCCTTTCAAAGTCACCACTCTTGAAGAGTACATTTTTAATAAGTAATTTTCAATTTTAAATAGTTTTTTTCCAATATAATACAACATTATCAATGATCGTGAAATCCTAGAAAATCTCTGTTTTCCTAAATTAAAACAAATAATTTTTAATGTTATTTATCTATCACTAATCAAATTTAAAAAATACATTATTTTCGCATGTATATATTTATTTAATCATTTGGGTACATACTACTAAACAATAAAACGAAATAAGTCCAATTAAATATTGCTCCACTAACTGAACTGCTTTTAATTAACTCCAGGTTATACGTATTCTTTTTTAATTTTTATTAGTTTTTGGTACATTTGAAGTAACCTCAATAAGTCTTTTATATCATTAACTGAAGAAAAAACTGTTAACTCTGGACTTATCCATATGCTCTATTTTGGAGTGGCAACGGTATAAAAATTTCATTCAATGCGCCCATCCTTTTATAAGCACAATGAGATTTAGCATAGTTGTTACAATAGAAACCGGACAATAACATAGAATTCTCCATGTAGGTTTAGATTTTTTGAATTATTAAAATAAGTGTTCTTAACAGCTGAATAAAATTTATATTTTTCTAAATGAATATAATTTTGATAAATAAAGGATATATTATCTTACTAAATAATTTTGATGTCTAATTTTACTTGAAAAAAATATATCAAATTATGTCAAAGAATTAATTTCTACACTGCGAATATTTTTTTGTTTTTAATAAAAACAAGTTTTTATAGAAAAATAGTCATTTACTTCCACTTTCTATGATCGATTTGCATTCAATATTTATTTGCGTGAGATTTGCAAAAAAAAAAATACAAATTCAACACTCTTTAGTATACAAGGAAATTTAAATAATTTGTATAATTTACCATAAGAGAAAAAGTAATAATTTAGGTTATTATGTCACTTTGATTTTTATTAATTTCAATTAAGTATATTTTATTGAAATACAAACGTATATATATTTGTATTTAAATAAACATTTGTAATTTTGTTTTCATATTTGATTTGAAACCAGTTAATTTTACTTAAAAAGGAATTACTCAAAGTTTAATATTTTAGATAATGACTAAGGCTGGTTCGAATTGCTAAATTTACGAGTAGAT
>JAPMAE010000078.1:15601-29767 GCA_036584705.1 Rhyacophila sp. 25_7 | reverse complement strand
ATAATCACGCGATTATAAGTAAAATAAATTTTTGTCTGAGGCGATTTACGCGTCATTTTATTACAATTTTTTCTCACCCCTTTCCCGTAATAATTTTGTCAAATAGAGTATATTTTTTGAGATTATGGAGGGCAGATATATTAATTATGTGTATGTTAATAAATATACGTAAAATATATTTCATAACATATTTAACACTCGAAGGAAAAAAAACAATGTCAGAAATTTTATGTCGTAAAAATTCAGTTTTAGAAATAAAATAATGTGAATACGTTTCAATATTTTACGTGAAATTAGCGATCAAAGTCAAATAATGTTCCACATTCTTCATAATCATCTATTATACGCATTATAAGCATTAGAGTGTGACTATTCAATCCATTATATGGGCTGGTTTTCTATGTTGATCATTTCATATTTTTTATCTAAACAGAGATTCAAAAATTCTTCGAAAAATGAGTAAATTTTACTAAACTATTGAATTATCATAATATTAATTTGAATATAACTTTAATAATTTTTACTTACATATAGAGCTAATTCCCAGCTCATCCATCGTACGGGTAAGGCTACATTAGGTCTTGAGAGGATGTGGTACTCGTTCTTGAAACACCCCTGAGTCAAGCTGTTTTCAATTATTTTTACATGGTAGTTTTCATCTACTATGCAGTTCCTGGGAAATAATAAAAATAATATCACGTTTACTAAGTTAATATGTAATAATGTGAGGTAAAAATTTGTATACTTACTGTAATTAAACACATAGTAGAACAATGAATGACAATAAAACATATTTTTCTCATAATATAAATAAATAATATAAAAGATAACTTGGCGCACATAGTAAGATTTTTGTCTAAGATAATCGCAAGCAAACAATACAATAATAAACAATCAGAACTCAATTCATCGCTGTCAATTGTAATTTATACACAATGTAAATGATATTTGCAATACATTATTTTTCAAAAATATTTTTTTTTAACTAATGTTATAATAACATTTAAAATATTTGCTAATAAAACGTGAATCAATAGTTATTAATTTACAAATATTATAAACAATCTTCTGCAAACTCATAGTTAACCACAACCAGCATATCGCAAGTATTTGAAGCATGCATTAGTATGAAAGTTATCGTATTTTAATATTTGTTGATACGCATGGTGTTAAATATTTTAATTTTTTAAATTGTATAAAATATGTATATTAGTAATGATCAAAGCATATATTTCCAAAGTAAACTTATTTCACTTCAACAAATTTGTAGCGAATGCATAACATATTTTTTTTTGTGTTATCCATTTTTAGTGTAAAATACAATTTGCAGTGTATATACACAAAAAATATATAATCTCGAGACCGCAAACAGTTTTTTAGTATGTGCTATAAATTTGTTGAAATGGAATAAGTTCACGTTGGAAATAATCCACTCGTATATCATAATGGAATAATGATTAAAAATATTTTACAATTTAATTGAAAATATTAGTTTATACAATATTATGCAAAATGAAATATTCAAAATGCTTTTAGGCGTATTTTGAATTAAAAAGCATTCGTAAAATTATATTTTAAATTTACATAACAGCACATGATGTATGCTTCAATTGATTCACAATGTTTTCAATCTTGTCATTAGAGACTTTTGTTTTATAAGAAACTGAAATGCAAATACCAAAATAGCTATCGAAAAAAAAATATATATCGTAATTGAAATTATTTATATAATATTTCAAAAAATCAATAATCAAAAACTTAGTATTTTATTACTGTTTATTTTTATTCAAAATATCGTTGGAAATATAAAATATTATTTCAACACCTGTGAAAACTAATCTTTTTTATTATTTTTATACGTCAGTCATAACATTAGTTATGCTGAATTCAAATATCACCAGTACACTAAGCAATTTAAATTAGAAAATGGCTTAGGGAGAACTTTTTGCCAATTACATATATGGTTGTGATACGCACATCAACATTTTTAACTTCACTCAAGTTTTTTATTTGTATATATTTTATAAAATACAAAAGATTGTAGTAATATTTATAACAGATAAAATCTTTTTTCACCGCCAGCGCAATGCAAAAACAAAGTTTTTTTTTAATTAACGTAATTTTTATAAATAGTTGAATATATAACAGAATTTTTGAAAATATGGATAATTACGCAATTGATTAACATTAAAAAAATATATCAATATCTTTGTTTATGAAATCATTGTTTTAATCATAATGCATTGGTACGCAAATATTCTCTCATTTTATGAAATAAAATGATTACATGTATACTATAACAATAATAATGAATATTTTATAGAACGTATAAGGATATTTACAAATAATATGTGTTTAAAAAACTTGATACGAGCAATAGAGATATTTTTTGCAACATTACAATAGCAAATTCATTTTTAAGCCAGATACATTTCATAAGAGTGATGACCAACTTTTACAGTAAGAATTAAATTCAGTTTAATATTAATATTGAATAAATTATATTTATTTAATGACGTTGCAAAGGCTTTTTTTTATAAAGAAATCTTCCAAAGAACTGCTTTATATTTTCGTAGAAAAAATTTTTTCCTGTAAAAATTGTGTAATTCTAAGATACGTGTTATTGTAGTATCGACGACGATATTGTGAAGTACATCTTTTATTTAAAAAGTCTTGTAAATAAAAACACAATTTCTAAAGAAACGCGTCCGATAATAACCTTCCAATATACTAAACATTTTTTTACATGTCAATATTTTTATTACGTAAACGTAAAAACGTTTATTAAAATGATTATTTCATTCTTAATCTAACTATGCTTGAAAATATTATTCATCAGCATCTTACTAATAAGAAAAAGTTTAAGTACGCCTTTTTCTAGATTTTTAGAAGCTTTATAGTAAACATGATTATGTGGACTAATAAAATGTCTTAAAACAAAATAAATATAGTCGAAACACAATGAAAATACTCAATATTTATAGGGACAATAAACGGTTGTTTGATTGCTTCGTGCACGGTCAGATATTCCAATAATTGTGTACATCTAGTGTTAACATGAGAATTTTAATAAAATCGAAAATTAAAAAAATATATATTAATTAGCAATATCAACCGATATCTTTTTGAATAATTTACTATTGTTACGTACGATTGTTGATATAAGAAAATTTCGAGATATTTCTATAATACCTTAAATACCAAATATTAATATTGTATGTATTTTTTGTAATATATCAGTATTAGTAAAATGTGTACTATATTTACACATAAAAAGATAAACAAATTATAACGTAAAGTAGAATTAACTCTTGCTATGTATTTATTATCCATTTGCTTCCTTACTCGTTTAGTCTAAAGTATTTACAACATATTACTTTACGGGAAAAATATCAAACTCTATTCTAAATAAAGTTATTTTAACGATGGTTTATTTTATTTTAAAAATAAATAAATTCAATTGAACAAACATAAAATATACAGTGCATAGTATTTTAAGTATGCTAATTGAATATAATGAATTGATTGAGGCTTTAACTATTTAATAATAAATAAAACTTTGAGATGGTGTGTAAAAATATCTTTTTGTTTACGATAATTGTAAAACATCACAGTTCATAAAATGCATCTGACTTGCCGAGCGCCAAAATACTAACCGTGTAGCCAAATCCTTGTGAATGTAGTGTTGGGATTCTAAATATTCCATCCCGGAAGAAATTTCCATCGCCATATTTAATAAACATCCGAAACTGTAATTAGATAAAATATTGAGTTAAATATAAGACTGAAGTACCGGTGGCCAACTGAATAACATATTCCAAGTGTCAATCTGATGTAACATGTGGTGCCCGCGTCGACGATGGCAAGCATTAATAAACGATTAAATTTCAATAGTAAAATAATCAAAATTGGCCGCAATGTTAAAATTATTCAGCATTCATGTTCAATTATAATAATTACATTCAAGAACAAATAATTATCAACATGTACGATGTGATGTAACTTGGCTAAAATCCACACTAAAAACTAAAACAAAGTCTTTTACCGAAATAAAAGAAATTGATTGTTTTACTGTATTACATAATCTATCTAGAAAAAATTGACTTAATAGATTTAAAAAAATAATAATTATTCTTCATAAAATTTGATTTTCAATTAAACTTTAAGTGTGAATTTGAAAAAGTCAAATTTATCAATTAAATTAAATTGTTTTTTTTTGCTTATACTACGATAATTTACTTTGTCAAAAATATAGAAAAATACTAATTCATAATTATTTTTTATAAATTTATTAAAGACGAAATCGGTGATAGTTTTTAAAATATATTTTTCAGAAATAAGTGTAAAAACTATGTACTCTATCAAAATAATATTTTATTGACGAATGAAAGGGAAAATTAGTTAAAATATATTTTTGATCTTTTTATTTTTAATTTGGGGTCATGTTTTACAGAATGATTAAAATCAAATAAATTAAAAGCAATCTGACCTTAGGGTATTTTCCAGATTATGCTCATTTGATTCGGCAACTTTGCTTTGTAGAAGATTATTTAATGTTCTGCCAGGAAGATGATCGAACACAAAGGAATATGGTTTATTTTCCAGATACAATCCATAAAAAACAACAATGTTTTGGTGGATCATCTTTTCACGCTTGGAAGCATATTCTTTAAATCTCTTTAATTCTGAAGGACTCGAATTCTCTGGTAGGTATTTTAGCGCCACTATCTTGCCTTTTGGGCATTTTAATTTACTACATGTTTTAATAACGTTGGACACACTGATGTCTCCAAATACGCCCTCATATATTTCGCGAAGGGAAAAGTAATTCTTAGGCACAAGTCTTCCTTCAACATCAGAGTCGTCATCGGTATTAGTAGTCGAATCTCCAACTGCCGACGCTAACCTGTTATGTGGTACCGGATCCAAATTTGGGTTCATAAGTAAACTTGCCGGTACGACCGGTGTCGACATATCCGCAAATGGAAAGTATTGTTGCGGCGGAGGCGGCACGGGAGGTGCGCAGATTGACGCTTCGCTGGGTGATGGTGATATGCGTGCCACTAAAATTTCACAGTAGCTTAGTTATATATAGTTATACCGACTATATAGGACAACCCTTATATGTTTTATAATTGTTGTATTTAAGAACAAGTGTTGCATTACTATCAATTAAATCTATATTTATTGCTTTAGTATTTTAATATTATAGTAATACTACAAATGAAAATAGTTACGTAAATATATTGTCTTGTTTATGAATATTTAATCATTCAAACCTTCATCGTTTCGATTTTGCTCTGCAAAAGTACTAAAAACAACATTCAAGCTAGTCGATAACGTATCTTGATTTTGAATAGGTCGAAGATTCATCGGGATCTGTTGAAAAAATTCCATAAATAATATCACTAAATAAAAATATTTTTTTTATCATTAATAATCTATTTTATGTTAATGTGTAAAATAAGACAAAAAACGATCACCAATAATGATTTTTTTTAAATTCACAGCAATACTTGTCATGTATCTTTTTTTAAATGTAAAAGACGTATTATTTCGAAAAAGCGGACACTAATTCTTTATTAGTGTACTAATATCTTTAAATGTTACAAAAGAAAAAATAATACAATATTAGTACAGATGAGTAAATTCAGATAAAGAATTACTTTGCATAGAAAGTGACTCGTCTGTCGAATTAAAAAATAATGAAAATCTCCAGACAAAGAACTTGTAAAAGATTCTTAAATAAATTTATTTAAGCATTTCGAATATGTCTTGTCCGACATTGTGATACTTAAGGCGCATCAAACAAAAGGATAACAGAAATAAGAGGGTTGAAGCTTTTATGACGAGATTATAAATAATTGAGGAATAAGCTTTCTCCGTAAGATACGAAAATAAAGGGTAAAATGAATAAGTGACGGAGTAATGAATAATCTGCAGCAAGAAAAGCCTTTCATCTCGAATGAACTTTAAGTGTATCAATTTTTCAATTGAAAATTTATTAGAGCAATCCTTCGTGTTTTCTTGGCCGCCGAAGTTTATGATATCGTAGACTGCTTTAAAACCCAATTATGAAAACTTCTTGAATTGGCTTATAAAAACAGAATTTTTAATGATTGAATTGATATTTGCTACTAATATTAGTCACGTTTGAAAGTATATGGTCAATGCATTTGACTGACGAGCTGAAAGCTGCGGGTCCAAATTCCATAGCCAATGAAAATCCCACAGGTTTTACATATGCATTTGAAACTAGAACATGGACGAAATTTGTTGATTTACAAGAAATAGTTGACAATCACTACTTGTAAAAAGACTATTGATTCAATTTTATTTATGCAATCTGTTTTAGAGTGTATATAATACGAGTAAATAAGCCAATTAAAAAAGTACTGGTACCCAAAAACAATAGACAAAATGGGTGCTTTTACAATATTAAAAAACGAACAATGTACGCATAATATGTGCATGCTCTGATATGATGGACAACATATCATGTATGTAATTCAGGTATACCTTATATTACTTTAACAGTAGTTGTACCAACACGGGGGGCAATGAATATGTTCAATATAATTGTCTCTGCTATCGATATCTTCCACTTGAGTGAGTTTGAGTTTAAGCGGATTCTGTTCTTTGAATTAATTTTGAACAATGGAATCTGTTAGGTTCGATAAAATTCCTCAAATATATGTATTTTTTGTGATATATATTTGAGGAAGTTTTGTGAACTTTTACTACTAGTGCTGTATTACCTACTGCTGTATATATTTTTACTTATATTATTCTTTTATATATTGTAAAAGCATTGACCTTGTAATTTGTGATGTCCATAATATGTAAAAAAGTGATAAATAAATAAACTTTATCAAAAATGATTTTTTTCACACCGGTCGGTCACGCACTAAGGATTTAGTTTTTTCATAGTTTTTTTTATATGTAAATAAATTGCCGTATATTGCACATCTACAGTATAAATTTCATACATTTTAATATACTCGTACAAGGCTTGTGGACGTACATGTATGTTCAAAGTGTAATAAGCAAATTTCGAGCTGATGTACATGTATGTTAATACAACGGACAGGTTAAATTAAGGGTCACACATTGTTAATACACTGAAAGATAAACAAAATCAAATCATAGTTATTACTCAAATATTACTTACCAAACTATCAACGTTAAATACTCGACAAAGAAACGAGTAGATCGTTTCTCTCCAGCCCACGTACATATAAATGACGACAAATATAACACCCGTGGCACCCAATAGACTGTAGATAATTGTTGAAGATATAGGCAATCGATTTTCTCCATAAATATGCTGCTCCACTATGTCAGTTGATGCTAAGAGAAGAAATAAATCTATATGTCTTAACTGTTAATGTTAATACAGAAGTTTGTTTTATTTTTATTTGATTATAAGTATTTATTATATTAAATCTTTATCATTTTAGAAATACTATAGCTCTCTGTCGAAATTAGTCTGCCACTTATATAATGAATTATTTAAGGCTAAAATAACTGATCTATACGTACAACTATCACTGCTGTGCCAGTGGATTTGTCCAGGAGTCGTGATAATGTCATCTCTCTGACAGACTTCAGTAACAATAACAGAGGAATCGTCCTGCGTTCTTAGAGTGGTTACTTCCTCGTTACTGCTAAAGTTGCCTACGGCAGGTACTATAGTAGTGGAATAATATATTTAATATAAACTAACAATATTGTTACAAATTAATACTGTTTTTCTAAGTGTGGTCTGAAAAATTTGATTATAGCGTATGTAGTTGTACAGATTGCCTTTCAACGTCTTTAAGCTTCGAGCATATGAACTGTTTACTCACATCATACGGAATGACGTAGTTATAAAGTTTAGACCAAGCGTTAGCAACCTTTTTTCACTGCGAGTTAAAATCAACCAAAATATGATTATTGAGAAAAAGGTAAGAGTTAATGAGTATTTTTATTTTAAAACAGTCTATTAAGTAAATAATAAGATAACTTTTATTGAGAAAACTATTAAAATATGCTTTTTTAAATTAAACATACATCATATTAGTTTTAATAACTATAAAAACAAATACAATTGTCAACAACTGTTTGCTCACGTCTTTCAATACGAATTCCGCAATTCAAAAAGACCAGCCGATTAAAAAATGGAAATGCTATGTTATACACAGAATGCGGCAGAGCCAATCAAGTGAGAAGTCGAAGCTCAAACGGTGGTGATGGAGGCAAGTTTACGTGGTTTTTCTCTGTTCCATCAGTGACTCCATTTCAGTAGCCGAAATGGTTTGGACAAAATGCATCGGGGGCTTTGCCGTGAGCGACGCAAAGAACTTGTCGACGACGATTCAACATACCACGCAACAATGACATTCCTGGGTTAGTTAGTAACTGGTAGCCCACTAAAAAGTATTTAAACATAGCCCTCAAAACCTACCAAAGCTAAACGAGCGGATTTTTGAAAAAGTTAGCGCCATACCCCGTGATAAACGTGAACGAGCTGTACAAAATTTCAGAGATCGTCTCCAACTGCGTATATGTGCTAATAGCTGCCGTCTTTAGAATAGTATTTTCCTAACTAAATGATTATAAATAAGTACATACTGTTATCTTCGAAAATAAAAACATTTATCTATACACGGCCTATTACTTTTCTAACTCCTCAAAATTGCTTAATCGGCTCTATCGCAAACGGTACTTTGGAGAAATTTGAGCACAAATGAAACAATCTCATACAAATAAGACAGTGTGTTATTAGAGACCTGAGATATTAATCGGATAATTGATATGTGTTTCAGTATTTGCTTTTATATAAGAATGTTTTAATAAATATGAATATTTATTTAAAATAAAAATTTACTTTGTACAGTACTTATGTATGAAGTATACCTATCTATGGATATTTGACAGCGAACATTAAAAGAAGTGATTTGTGATACACATTATGAAATATTTTTTACTATAAATTAGTAGTCGAAGCAATTGGTAAACAAACATTCTCATTCTACCACAGTTGGTCTTTAATTTAATATTTTTCTCATAATAAATAAAATATTTAAGATAAGAGCTGTTTTTCCATTTAAGGTTTCCAATTATAATAAAATGCTGTTCTTAGAAGTTTAAAATGACATCTCGAATAAATTCAAAGCAGAAAATTGAATCACTCTTGCGAAATAATATTTTCTTAATTTCGATGTAATTAATAGCATTTGATTAAGAAGGAGAGAGAACGCGAAAAGTAGAGACAGAAAGAGCAAGAGATACAATAAACGCGACGAAGCTTCCCCTAAGCAGAACTCGTAACCATCAGGATAAGAAAGTGGGTAAGTACATAGTAATCCGTTTTCATTATATTTCATAATAGCAAACCTACGAACTGTCAATCTGACTTATATTCGTAAGTTATATCACTTACTATATATAACTATCCTCAAAGTTTTACTCGAAGACATTCAGATACATACAGATAATCTACAAGTACTGCGTGAGTATTATTTTGTAAAGTTCAAATGAAATTCAGCTGCGCCAATATAACACATGTTATATTGAAAACAATGGAATTATTAAGTAACTTTCAGTTGTATAAGGAATTCAATTGTATTTAGAAAATTATATAATTTTTCGATTTAAAATTTAATACCTTCAATACAAAGTAAAAAAAAATACGCGGAATGTCCACACAAAGGTTAGACAATCGCCCAGTTGGCTAACTAATCCGACCAACACTGTACGAACAATTGGTACTAAACAATATAAGCACTTACCGGACACGAAATAGATTTCACTAAGCATCATCCACTTATTAGCAAAATATAAATGGAGCAAAACATATTTTCCCACTCGGTTGTGTAGCTTAACGGTCACGTCACGCGCTTTTTCCAAAGTTTTGTCGGGCAAGTTGGAAAATTTTACTGGCGGACCGTAGAACTGAACACCTCCAATACTAAAAAAGACTTCTACGTAGCGGAACACCTGTGAATAAATAAGAAAGAAAAATATAAACATGATATTACTGTAAATAGTTTTCCACAACCTTTTATACTTTTTTATTATTATAACTGGTTATTTCTTGAAGCACCGTATTGTTATATACTGTACAAAAGAAATTTAAGTCATTTGTAAAGCTCAGTAGAATTTAATTTCTCTAAACGTTATAGAAATAAACGTATAATAAATCTACCAATGTTCTTCAATTGTAACAATATAATCTATAAAACGTATTTACTATGGTTTCCATAGTTTTTCTTTTCTTAAGATCATTATACTTATTTTTTTTATAACTTATTTTATTTACTATCAATCTATATTGGAAAGTCATTTTCTTGTTTAGGCAAAAAGACTTAAACTTCAGTTTTTTGAAAAGTGGTGTTATTTTATAATCAGAATTTACGCAACTAAATACACATTCTGTTAAAATGAATTAAGTCAAAAATGCTGAATTATTATCAAAATTCAGCTTTGGATATTGAAAAAACAACGATCTACTAAGTTTGCGTGAAAAGAAAAAAGCTTTAACCCTCGATTTCAATAATTTTCTTTTGATAGATTTATTGATTATCTGATAAAGAAAATAAAACACAATTTTATTAGTCATTGTGCATTTTAAATTTATGTTAATGTGGCCGACTAAAAATGATAAAAAACGTTTTTAGTGACTCCTGTAAAATTTGTTTTTTGAATGTTAATCCCTTATACCTTAACAAGGTCGATATATTTTTTAAATTCAAAACTGGTTTTAGTATTAAATTCTCAATCGAAAATATTGTTGCAGGCAAAAGACTGTTATTATTTTTGTACATAGTATATTCTATCATCATTCTACAGTCGAGATTTATTATAAACTTCTAGTCATCTAATGTAAAAATTATGAATGTCTACAATTATAATGTAATTCTAATACCGTCTATATAATTGATGAAATGGAAGCGACGGCTACGATATATAAAATTTATTAAAACTACTTTTACTAATATATATATATCATTTTCCGAATCCGGATTTTCAAGTTGATGTCATTTCAATTTTCAGTGACTTATATGAATGTGTTATAGAATAAGCTGAAGTTATAGAACAAAAGTTTTACCTGTACGTATTTGGTAAACATATTATTCGTATGAAGCAGCATAAGGGTGAAGTTTCGCACTTCCGAAAATTCAAAAACAATTTCGACGTATTGTTCTGTCACTTCGATTGTGTCGTTTTGCCAACCAACCCACTCGTAACCTGTGAAAAATAAAAATACACAATGTGTTATAAATCTATTGATATTCAAATCGTGACATTTAAATGACACACTTTATTCAATAACCGGCTGAAAAACATGTAAAAATTAAATATTTTCTTGTATTTTTTACTTTAATGTCACAATAATGTTGTCACAAAAATGCACTTTCTAATTAAAATATGTTAATAAATAAATAAAATTAATACCTAATTCTAAAATTATTATTTTTAACAATACTCATATATCACGAATTGTATATCCAGTAAATAGATAATATTACGGCTGACCAATTTTGGAAAATTTATTTTAATGCATATACTAACTACTAAGTTATAATACTCATTTTACTGTCAATATTTTATATGTAATCAGTATCTATATGGGTGAAATATTTTTTTATAAGCCTAGCAAGTGACAGTATTTTATGTGTAACACAACTTCAAAACATAGTAGTTAAGAAAAAAATATTAAAACCTACTAACTAATACTTACTCACTAGGTAATGAAATTGATAAATGCGAATACTGGTTTTGATATAGTTTTTCTGTTTCGTTCACCGCAATTATTCTTGTATATTCTTGTCGATAATTTTCCGACCAATTTGGTCGTCCTGAACATTATGTGTTGAAGCACTTGCGAGTACTAAGTTTTGAAATTGGAAAGTCGATCAGCTGTATAACATTCTCTCTGTTTATAATTATTTTTCATTGTTTTTGTACTAATCAACAATACACACAATTCATTAAATAAGCAAAGCCAATCAATGACTTAATATTTTGTAAAAATGGTTACTCCGACCTAGTATCAGGGATGTATGATAAGGCTTTTTTATATTTCATATTCTGAACTTCGCTATATATTACAATGCTATAATGTTTAAGAAACAGTTTTTCACGTATGAGCATTTATTATATGAAATAAAAGAACAAAATAACGATAAAACATCAATATAACATGTAAAATACGAGAATTTTTGTATAAATTCGAATGAACTATGAGCATTTGCAATAATCTAGTGCAACCGTTGCCAAGATGTAGAACGGTTACTGGTAGGTATCACGCGGAAGGAATTTTTGTAGTGCACATAAAGGAAAAAAGTATGATGGAACGCGAGAAGAATTTAGTGTCACGTCATTTTAAAATCGAAACCGCATTTTTCTTGTTTTTTAATACAGTAAAATTTTACTAATAACTCACAAATTATACGATCTTTACTATATGTTATTGATAAACTTCTGCCACCTACACTACTTATATGATTGTCTCCTACAAGTAAATATTGAATTATTTTGATTTGATTTGACTCGATCGATTTTTCACACAAGTACACTATACTTAAAAAAAAATAAATGCGGCATTTTAGCACATATAAATAAATGACCACTTTTATACCATATATCAAATGAAAGCGTTATTATCTCTCTTATGATCAAAGGTATTTGTTTCATTATTCATCATAATATTTTATATACAATAAAAGATATAATAATATGGTATTCTTAAAGTACTTCATTAGTTTATAAAATAGGTGTTGGGCGGAGTACGGTGGAATGAATATAAATTATCCAGTAGTACTTGGTTTTTTAGCCGTCCCAAAAAAATATGATTTGATAATATCATGAGAGATACAGTCAATGCTGAATTAACCCTTAACAAAGTAAGCGCGTCTTTAGAGCATCGCATCAAAGGAAAGGAGGCACGACAAAAAAGATCATAGACGAATTTATCTGCAAATGTTGATTTGAATGACTGCAATATATTTTGGGCCTGGCACTGAAAATTTAGTGGATCATGGCAATGAAAGTGAAATTATTCTGTCCATAAAAGACGAAAAAAATCACAATTTAGTTTTAGACCCAGGGTTGCGGCTTGATTTTTCTGCTGACAAACTGGATTATTCGATTGGTTGGTGACCTAATAAGTGAAAACACTACAATGAGACATTTGACAAATCCTACCAACATTTCAGTAGTGGCAAATCTACTAGTAAAGTGGTCACAAAAACTTTTTATTGATACCAATGCAGATGATGAGATATAAAATAGTATTTACTATATTCACCATCAACAGGATCCGTTATTATCTGTTTATAAACTGTTTTCTCCTAAAAGTATCTCGATTTTTCTTATACTAGTATGAAAAAATTACTGCTTATCGAGACTTTAAACCAAAATCAAAATTAGTTATTGCTTAAGAATCGTAATCCGGTCTTGGATACAATAAGTCAGTGGTGCAGTTCGTCATATATTTGAACGTATCGTAGTTCCAAATAACATTTAAATACCGTCGATGGAAAACTAAAAAGTAAGAATATGAGAAGATATACTGAATAATAGCAACTTAATTTATTTAGCAAAAATACATTCGAGCTAGCTAAATAGACATTTTTTATTTTAATAAAAAACTTTTTGTGTGAAGATAAATATAAAAAATAATTATACACAAGAATGAAAATAACGTGAAAAGTGTATTTAAAATCTTTGACCGTTTGTAGATTATGACAGCTATCCTTAAAGTTGGCCAGGTGGAAATCTTTCCCGGCAAAGAATACATTCAAACTTTCCCACATAAAAACTTTTTTAATTAAATAAATATGGAGCCGTTAAAAGTTTTGTGACCTGCGTTCTCGAATAATAATGATCGCAATGTGTATCAATATATATATATATAGATGTCTTAAAAATATATAATATTAAATAAAAGTTTCGGATACTAAAGAAATTTAATCTGGGTATTCGATGCGCCGTTATGAAGAAAAATTTATAGATAGCCTTAAAAAACATTATGACAGTCTATATAAATTATATTTGCTATCTTTGATTAATTTATAAGATTCAAAAATATATAGATAGAAGAAAACAAAATGATTTATTTTTTTATGATATTCGATTAAAATTACAAAGTTAAAAATTGGTGCTTTGATCCATTCA
>JAPMAE010000078.1:1598-12720 GCA_036584705.1 Rhyacophila sp. 25_7 | reverse complement strand
TGTAAACGTAAGCCCTCATCTCCTTTCCATACACAGCTGCGTAATGGATTCTTGAATCTTTAAGAAGAGATTTCCAATAAAACTTTTGAACAAAAACAATATTTTTATCTAATTATCACTTTCAACTTAAATTCACTTAGATTCTTATTCGCATATAACATTACCAGACACGTTTGTTTTAGAACTTTTTGAGGTATATTCAAATGAACTTTTCTTAGTAGATACATTTAAATAATGACTTTAAATACAATATAAATTTATGCTAGGGGTAGCTATTTTGTTAATGCAAAGCTACACACTCTTGAAGAGTAAGACGTTTTTATATTATTAATCATAAAACTTTACTTGAATAATTGTTAAGTGACTCAAACACTTTAAACTTTAGTAGACTAACGAACAATTCTTGTGTTATATAGTATTATATTCAAAGTTAAGTCAGTTTTATCATAGCATACAAATAACATGGTTTATTTGATGAGTTTAACTTTCGGGAATTCAAATTAGACCATATTTTACATTTGTTAATTTATATACAAGTATTATTTAATTTACAAACAAAATCTTTAAGTTATAAACAGTTTTAAATACATTTCTTTATTTTATTGTTGATTTTTCATAACTCCATGTTTTTTCCGGAGTGTGTGCGGCATATGGAATCTTCATAGTGTAGATTTTTTTAAGTTGTTATTTACGACAAATAGTTGTTAAACATTAACTCAACGATTTTGGGTTCTGACTACAGACTCAAATGAACATTTTGATTTTTTTGACCACCATGGTATTATAAATAAATTGGTGATTACATATATGTCAATATATGATTTTACTAATACTATTCAAAACTTTAATGAAGTCTAAGTATTATTTTGAAAGGGTAATTAATTTTTACTTTATCATATAGTTGATGTGTCGAATATCTGCAGGATTAAAGTAGATAAAAGTACTATTGAAGAATTCAATATACATAATACAGCAAGTTTTGAGCTGGAATTGTATCAAAAGCTTATAGTATATTATATAAATATTTATATAAGGCGCAGTAAAAGTATATAAAAAAGAAAAGTTTCCATACTAGAAACTAGTCACGTGAAGAAATCAGCAAGTTAAATGGTAGTTTTAATATACGATAAAAACTATAAAATTTTATGAATTCTGCATTTGATATAGCACAAAATTTATTCATATATTTTGGTCAAACTTATATTTATATGGTCGCATGTGTCCATCGTGTAATATGAAGAGTTCTAAGCGAGCTCACACAATTGTTATGAGTCTAACGTTAAATATAATTATAGTGTAAACTAAGCCCGCTCTTGTTAAACGTAATGAAACGAACGCATTGTCCATAAATTGACCTAAACCACAAACCAGCGGCCGCTACCCGATGCGTCGTGTTTACCTCGTACGAGTATGTTGTCCGTTCACTATCTATGTCTATTTGGCATCATATAGTGACAAACAAACCAGTTTTTACAGTCTTATTTTAATTATTCATTATCTAATTTCTGGTATTTAACATTATACACAAAACAATATCATAACGTATTGTGCAAAGCTTTTTGATTAATGTGAATATGTTAATATGCATTATTTATATTTGCATGCGTAATTTTTAAGTTATTGTTTAATTTTAAATAATTAAAGATATATTTTAAAATTACTATAGGTGAGATTTCAACTGCCTACATGTTCATTATTTTATATCGACTGTGTTTAGGGGTCGTCTATAAGCTACGTAACACTTTTGAAGGGGGGGAGGGGTGATAACCAATGTGTATACATATCGTTACAAGTTTTATTGTTTCGTAATACTTTTACCTCTCAAAAAGTGGATAAGAGTTGATTGTAAATTTCATTCCTATTTAATGTAGAAACTTAAGTAACCTTTGAGAGAAGGGTGGGGAGTCAAGCTGAATGCCAACATGGTGTTACATGGAAGAGAGAGGGTAACAAACTTTAAAAAAAAACATTACGTGATACATGGTAGATTCCTCAGGCAAAAGGGATTAACCCTCACAGAACAAATTTTACAGGAGGCACATCAAACGTTTTTAATGATCAATGTCATTGACATTACATTGACGCAAACTGTAAATTTACGAAAATCAATAAATTGGTGTTTTATTTTCTCGATCTGACAATTTTAAACGTTATTAAAAGAAAATCATTAAATTGAAGATTAATGCTTTTTTTCCTTTCCACACAAACTTAGTAGGTCGTTATTTTCTCAAAATCTAAAGCTGAATTGCGATAATAATACGACATTTTTGTCTTAATTCCTTTTGAGAACGTGTAAATGTAGTCGTATACACTGTGATTCTATAATAAAAGCCTTCTTGCTTAAACAGGGTTAATTACGCAATCGCTTAAAAAACTATAAGCATATTTAAGATTTTATTAGTAAGGAAAATTATTTTTCGAAAACATAAATAAGAACATTAATAAACAAAATTATTATGAGTTTTGTTAATTTTTATATTGAATTTATAGCTTTTATTTAAATCGAATCAAAATTGTAAAATGCACAGTGGGACCTAAAATTTAAACTAATAATATGGCGTAGACTAGCAGTTTATCAACAAATAATTGACCACCACAGATATCAAAGGGACCCAGTTTCATTTCCGTAATTTTAGACGATAATTCGATGACGGAAGCATGTTTCAGGATACCTGTATTCATTCGAGACTATGACAAATAATATCCAAATGGCGGACCAATCGGAAAGACTAAACATACAAACGCAATACAGTGAGCGAGAAACCTGTACTATTTAGCATCCCTATGAATAATTCAGTACTTCAGTTTGGATTTATTAGAAATATAATTTCAAGACAATTAAGATATTTTTGTTATTCAATTCATTTCAATGAAAATAAAAACTGCATTCTTAAGTACTTTTATTACATATAAACAAATTTAAAATGTATTTTGAAACAATTCATTATGTAAGGTTTGGTGGTTATTTCTGAGTAAGTTTAATTTTAGTTGACTAATTTTAAAAGTAAACACATAGCGTTTGGAGACTTTTTATTGTTTCAATTTATTTATTTAGACAATTTTTAGACAGCTTAATATATAAATAACAATAATTTTAGCAGTTGATAATATATTATGCAAATATGAATAAGAATTATTCTATGAATGTGTTTATATTTTGTTATATAATAACGAATTGTTTCTGAAAAAAACATATTCAAGTTATTCGTATTTCTATAGATGATACAATTTTATTAAGCACCTAAGCGAAATCTATTTTTCAAACTTCTGTATTTGCTAATAAATTAATTGGATACAATTTTTTGTCACAGAATTGGTTATCTAATATAAAATTTGTTAAGAAAATTGTATTACGTGACATTATAACGCCGAAAGTAAATATTTTTAGGCTTTAATAATTCAGCTAATTGAAATTGTGTGTATTTTGATTTTAAAAATTTGCGCTGTGTGTAAAATAATTCCATACACATAATTTATACAACAACCTTTGTTAAAACTCGTCAGATTTTGGTTTAAACTGTGATTCAAAGCGATTTCGTTAAACATACCCGTCGGTATTTACTGGCAGGTTTATTGTGCACTTGGAATAAAAAAAACAAATGATGTTCTGAATTATATGGTTAATTTAATTTCATCAAAGGCGCACAATGCAGTATTATACAAAAAACGATTATATCAAATTATAATATTCAAAAGTATTACACGTGAATCGAAAAAATATATTTTAATGATCTACCCGTTTTAAAATTAAAGTATTTACACACTTTTACTTGAACTATTCTTATACCCACATATACGAGTATATATATATAAATTCTATTATTATTTATTTATATTAACAAAATATTAATCGAATTTTTCATAATTGTCGCCATTGTAGATGAGTGGATAGTGCATCTGACTCACGACCCAGGGTCTAGAGTTCGAATCATACAGCTGGCAAAAATTGCACACGTTTTTTCTTGTGTATTTGAAACCAAGACATGGACCAAGTTAGTTGAGCTAATAACTGACAATTATTAAAAAAATCTCGAAACAATCTTCACATTGTTGATATCTATATACTTTGTTTCGGGGCGGATAGAGTTAAAAAAACAAGAATAACGATAATTATATTATAATTAGGATTAAATAAGATATTGGACTATTATCTTATATCAATCGTGTTTAAGCAAAAGAGATCACCCTCACAGTACAAATTTTACAGAAGGCATGAAAAATGCGTTTTAATGATTTTTGGTCCAAGTCACACTGACACAAACTTGATGTGCATGATGACTAATAAATTGGTATTTTATTTTCCTGATTTGATAATTTAATAAGTTATTAAATATAAATCATTAAAATTGAGATTTATTGCTTTTTTCTGTCCATACGAACTTAGTAAGTCGTTCTTTTTACAGAAATTGATAATAATTTGTAATTTTAACCTTAATTCCTTTTGACAGAACGTGCATTTAGATGTATACATTATGATTCTCAAATAAAAGCACTTTTCAAAAACTGAGGGTAAAGCTCTTTTGCCTAAACATACTCGATACATATTTTGTGCGTATAGTAAACAAACATTTCGAATGAGTAATAATAAAACTTTTTTTTTTCAAGAAAAAATATTCATAATATAGAAACATTTTAAAATTTCTAAAACATGTCAAGCCCTTCTTACAAAAATATACATAAAAACAATAAGTCAAAATAAAAATAAAAAACGATCAATCGTTCAAAAATGTTTACCTTACAACAAACTAAGAAATAAATAAGCTATAATAATAGAAATTGCTCTGGTATTTGACATCCTGTATAATTCAAGAGTGAAATAGAAATGAGTTGGAGGCGATACCAGAACGCTGACAAGCATCTGTCTGACTTGGAAAAGACAGGCGTAAAATACCGTTGATTGATCTCTATTGTTGCCGAACGTGCTTTAGTTACGTAAGTCTGCGGCTTTCAAGCTATCATTAAAGTAAAATTTAGGCCAGTTGCAATTTTTAACATTTTCAAAAATATGTTAAATATACAATACTCAACTATATATATAAATACTGTTCAAAGTATTTCTTAAAAATATTGTTCATAAACATCGATCAAATATGAACTTTTTACATGGCTGTGGAGTCGGTTTAATGTTTTTACACAAAATAATTATATTTAAAATATATATAAAAGAATAAAATCAAACTAATGTAGTCCCGGAATTCTAAATCATTTACACATTTATTGACATTTGACGCAAGCCGCAATGTTGTTCATTCGAGAAAATACAAAAAAGAGTCGGAGTCGGTCCACTTTTTCTGACTCCGACTATACAGCCCTGACAAAAACTTAACAAGAACCTAAATTTAATATAAGAATGATTAAAATGTAGTCTGAAATCTGTTGTTACTATTATGATATTTTTTGTATCAATATTAATTTGTATATAATATATTTAATGTATTATACAACTAGATATTTATTGCATTAACTAAGAAAACAAAACTTACTTCCACACTTAATTTTGAAAAATACATACCTTTAAAAAAATACTGAGCTGAAAAAAATAATCAAATTTTGAATGTTTTCGAGCTGTGCAAAATTTATGATTTTGTTTTGTCAATGTGTTATAAATAATTATATTTTTCTAAATTCTATATCTACTTTGATTTTGAATATAAGGCCTTGCACTTCATAGGTGAACATTTTTATAAAAGTTATTTTTAATTTAAGTTATAATTGTAGATTATTGATTTAATTCACATGAGCTAATGTTTTTTCAAATAATCAAGCATTTTAAACTTATAACCGACTAGGATATCAAACCTTCTGATCCTCAGACTCAGAGTTAGATTATATGTCCACTGAGTCACCAAAAGTAACACGGATGTCCAATTTCAAAACCTAGCAAGTATTTCAACACAAACTATTTAGAACAACCAAATTGGTCGGGGAATTATCGACAAGAATATATAGATATAATTGCGGTGAAAGGAACAGGAAAACAATATCAATCAATACCAGTATGTTCATTTACTAATTTCATTACCTAGTAAGTGAGTGTTAGTTGCTAGATTAAAATATTTTTTCTTAACTTACAAGGTTTTATAGTTCTTTTTGAGGAAAGTAGTGTCACTTGCCAGGTTTAGAAGAATTGATTTTTCCCATATTGACATTAATTTCATATAAAATATCGACAGTAAAACGTGCATTATAACCTAGCAATATAGAATATGCATTAAAACTGAATTTCAAAAATTTGTCACTTACTAAGTTTTAAAATTGGACAGCCGAACAATGGGGCGACCAAGAATAATACAAACTAACTAAACCCGTTTAAATAAATATTTAGTTATATTACTCATTGTGTGTTATAAAATCTATTGAAATCCTTTTTAAATTGAAAACTTCTGCAGAAAATTTAAGTAAAGGACTTATGCCGCGGAGAAAACATCAGAATACCGAATGAATTTATTGTAAATAGTCGAATGCAGAACCAAAACTGGAATTTTCAGCATTATTTTCATGTGAGTAGTAATACTGTTAACGCAATTTTCGATATGGAATGTATAATATGTCAAATTAAACTGTTTTTAGTTACCATGACATTTATCAAAGTGATTACGTATAAAAATATTAATAACATATAAACTTTTTCACTAAAGTCAATCAGTTCAACCGAGGGTTGGACTTCAGTAGCTCTTCTCTTTCAACCGACATATGGGTATAATGACAGAAGTTGTAATCAGTATTCTACGTTTTGCCGCATAAGTATTTGTAACAACCCCTCAAACCAAGCTGATGGGGCTTGAAGGCAAGACTTTCATGTCCGATTAAGAACTGAGAAGTCCAATGGTCTGGCGCTAGGAATACTTTGGTTATCTATATACTTGTTTTCCATCTAATGTTTGGGGAAAAATATGTTTGTCTACTCTTGGATCTAGTGCTCCGCCGTTCTTGCCAGGCCATGAATGAAGTTTTATGCGCGAGTGAGCGCGTGGTGATATTATTTTGAGGGCACTGATCTAGGGTAATAAGTTATATATGAGGCATCAAAATGATGCCGCAAACCTTCACGCATCATTAAGCAATAAAATAATGATATTTTTATTCGAGAAAATTATGTTGAAATATTTATTTCGTGTGTACTGTAGATTGTTAAAGTTGAATTCACGCTAATTATCCAACTCTGGCGCCAGTATTTAGCAGAAATGTTGAAATTATAAAAAAAGTTAAATCTTATGTAAACATTGTGTATTGCAGTATTTTAGTAGAGAAGACTTTATTTTATATGTTATTATTGGAAATGAATCTCGATTTTGATATCGCGCATTTTTCAATTACGGTCCTGAGCGCGGATGTACCCCCAAACGAAAACGCCTGTCTATTTGAATATATTTGTAGGCATTATTGTTCTTGTTATTATTTTTATGGGCATGCTCAACGCGCCGTGTCGCATCTGTTTGCCTCCGCGCGAGCAAAATAAACAGCGCGCCAAAAAAACTTTTCCGGGGCGCGCGGAATAATTTATGTACAACCATTTGGTGAACAATCAACGTCAGGCTGGGAAACAAATGCGAAAGTGAATGATAATTACAATTTACTTGGGTTTCTTTCGCGGCGCGCAAAAAACTCGACTTTGTCATTTCGCTGTTTTTTACCACAACCACCCGCGAAATAATCGACGTCATTTTTCCATTTATATTGGTAATAATTCATTGCGCACCCCCATAGTAGCCTTTAGGTATATTTTTCTTACGGATTTTTGTATTGGACTCTTGTGTTGTTAGTGTTTTATCGCTTTGAAACATTTTTCCTTTATTTATTACTGTAATTATATTCTATAATCACAATATTCTCTTTACATGTCTAAATCTATATCCTTGTAACTTTCCTATATACTTTAACGACATAATTATGTTTAATCACATAAAATAACTCTAGAATTATATATCGTGACTTTCTGATAGCTTATTAATGGATAACATCATTACTTTACATATCTATTACATTTAATTAAATATTAAAAAACATACTAAAATTCATTGTTGTATATAAATTATTATTTTTTACTATATCATACAAAATATACACATTTCTAAATACCATAATATTATTAAAACCTTTACAGATAGTCAATCCTGGAGGTACTTTCAAAAGTGTACATTGTCTTCTGTGAAATGATAATGGACGTTTATCGCTGACAAAATTATCATACGATTTTTCGCGCAAATTTTAGATGTTGGTTGAGTATATCAACCTATTTCCGGCAGAAGATAGTAAGCGGCAATTGGACGGTGTCCATTTTTTTTATTGAATCCATTCAAAAAAGATATCTGTACTGTCCGCATTGTATCAAGTTTTCATCAACCCGTATCTTAAGTTACAAAATAATATACACACGTTTTAAATTATAAATTTATTTATTAAAATAACCTTAGATAAAAATTCCTGTAAAATTATTTTTTTACGCTTACTATCTTCTGCCAGGAATGGGTTGATATGCTCAACCAATAATTATTACTGGTAAAAAAAGGTGACTTTTAAATAGTGAATATTTATATGCGCTATATCCGAGTAGATTTGATGAAAAAATATAATATTATCAACCGTTCACTCGAGAGTTCGATAAAACATACAAATGTAACTTATAAAGACTTGTTAATTTATACTATACTATATTTTTATATTTATAAAACGAAAAGATGTAAAATTTTATTAATCATAATGATTGTTTCTTAACCTAATAAAACAAATTTAAATATACGTGATTAATATTCAAATTTTAAGAGTTGCTCACTCTACGATTGAATGATTAACTAAACTTGAAATGTTTTTGGTTGTTTTAGTAGAAAAACATTAAAAGATATATCACAACGTCTAACAAGAGCTTGGCATTATTTATAGTCTTCGTTACCGAAGCATTAGTTATTTTGTTGAGACTGAAACTAAGAGAAAATGCGGGAATCTTCCTGATTAAAGCATAATTTCACCCTTGGGGCACTTGCATTGCAGAGAAAAATATACTCACGTTAAAAAAAACTTTCCTCTAAAACCACTCAAACGTATCGCAATACTTTGAAATTAAAAATAAAAATTCATTTTATATTTACTTTATTCAGTTACTTCCATGTTATGAAAAAATATAAATGATCTATATAACAATCCAAATGTTTGCTAATGTTTTTGTAGAAGAAATAAATTCTTTGCCTGATAAATCGTTGATATTTAGATTTCTTTGCATTTATTTGACCATAATCGTATATATATGAAACACTTCTTGATATTTTTATACGTTTATTGAAAGGGGATTTTAAGGGTCGTCCATCAATCACGTAACGTTTTTTCTTAATTTTTACCTCTACATAAACACCATATAGATATTCAGCTTGACCTCCAGCCTACATTTTTCTCAATGGTTACATAACTTTGCAAAATAAAATAGAAATAAAATTTACGAATTAAAAAAAAAGAGTGTTACGTGAGAATAAAAATTAACCCACCCTCTCTCTTGTAACGCCATGTAGTCGAACCTTAAATCTTCGGCTCATAAGTCGGATTCACCATCAACTCACCAACTATAGTTTCTAATTAAAGCTAAATCAATACAAATTAAAAACAAAAAACTTTTTAGTTAAATAGGTCATAGTATAAAAAATACCATTATAATGACGCTAGAAAATATTAGTAAATATATATATAAAACCAAAATTACTACCAAATACCGTGATCGCTCAAAAATAACCAGTTAGTGGCGTCGACAGTAAACGTCAATTGAATACATATATCATAGGATATTTATACATAACTACTAATTTACAAAGCTAAGTTGTGTGTCAGGGTTTGTATTGGTGTTTACTATGTATTATATACTTGATTATTATAATATATAAGTACAGTAAACCCCCTATAGCGTACCACCTTATAGAGAATTTTCATATAGCGTTTGAGACATTTCCCCATATTTTCCCCGAATTTGCTATTTTAAAGCACTTAATTATTATTCTAAAGGTTTTTTTATCATAAATTAGTTTAATATTTGAGCAAAGGATTCACATTTGATCAGTTGAGTATATTGGTCTAATAACGTATAGAATAAATATTATTAATAATGAATTGCCAATACTACGTTCCACGTGGAAACCATCGCATGATTATAATATGTACCACAGTCATTCGACATATAGACAGGTTGAAATTGAGACAGGCTTGTATGAATAACGGAGCGGGTTGCGGCGATGGCCAGCGCTACGCTAAAAGGTTTATTCGGTCAATCCGACAGACGCATACACCGGAAGGTGACTGAAGAATATCAGCATCTGAATATAATTGTATATTGAGGCCACAAATATTTTTATTGATCGTGGATAGTAAACATAAAATTTTGTCTGAATTATTTAATATATAAAGTATTAAATAAAGTTAACGAAAACATTCAATATGTCTTTAAAATTTTATACATTATTCATGAGTGGCAAAATTAATCTGTTGACAATAAAAAACCCCATTCTAATAAAAAAGTTGAGAATTTAAGCATTAAGTCATTGACATTTTTATGGACGAAGTTTTCCTTTCTTCTCTACGATTTAAAATCAATATGCATTTAATTTAATACACATTTGAATTTTACAAAATATAAGCATAGTATGTGAAAAGTTTATAATACCAAATAATACTAGTATATATATGTCGTTATACTGACAGAAGTCAACAAGACTGTTTTCGGAAAAAATATTTTAAAGTGCGAGTCTCTTTAGATACATTTAATGATAATATATTAAGCAAACTGGGACTGTAAGTATTGTTTTAGGTATTTAAGTAAGGTTTTTCGCAGAATTAGAATATACTTCAAAACACTTAATCTGATAAGCCAAATAATCCTTAGTCAGTTTTGTCATTAATAAAATGTTCAATGTCGTCTTAAAAAGTAGTGAACTTTTAATATTATAGAAAAAGTCCAATAAATATCGCTATGCATGTTTTACCAGATAATAGAGCATGCGAAAATCTACCAACCTGTATTATTAGGTCAAAATAGTATTTTTTAGACTTAACGCTTTTTGCCAGTATAATGACGACATATATATACAATAATATCACACAATGGAATTATTAGTATGGAATTGTTTTATAATAAACTTTTGCATAA